>JAJJBR010001436.1:0-35113 GCA_022817965.1 Solanum lycopersicoides | reverse complement strand
AGCTGAACTCTTTCCCTAGGATTCTATATAATAGCTCCTCCCTGCCCTCCCCTCCCCCCTCTCATCCCCTCCCTTCTCTTCCTTCCTTTCTCCCTCTTTTCCTCCCTGCCTCTAAACCATTTCCCTTCGGCTTAATATTACATCACTATCCAGAGTCATTTCTCTTCATTACAATGTATATGTCTCATCACGATGTACAACAATAATTGCATATAAGTAATTTCACACCATGAGGTAGAAACAACAACTCAAGCAATTCAAGTCCACATAAATGTCATAAGCATTTCCTCAATCAACACATAGGGTCAATAACAAGAATCCACAAAAATCCAACTCAAAAAATAAGTTTGCATCCAAACATCTTTACTGAATATGTTACCAAATGCATTTGGAACTCATTGGTAGAACTCATCTCAAAAAAAAACTACAATCAGTTCAGAATCAACCTTTTAGTTTAGAACTCAAGTTCTGGAAAAACTCATTTGCAATCAAAATCTCATGTTTTGTCGATAAAATCTATAATGATCAATGGGAAATGAAATTTAGAGTCATAAAAGCTTACCCAAATGATTTTGCACAAGAAATCTCTTCAAAATCGCCTCTAAGGGTTTTCAAAAGCTCAAAAATGAAAAATGACAGTTAAACTCCAAAATTTCATATCAAAAACACTCTAAGATGTCGCAGTGAAAAAATTTGGCTTCACTCCAAGGTCGCGATGCGAATAGGCCCTATGCAATCATAAATTTTGGACTTCCACCTCCCTCTCTTTCATGATCAGGTTCTCGAACTATAAGGTTCACGAAAGGAACACCCTATTGCAATCATGAGTGGTAGCAATAGCAAACCTCAACAAAATCAGCCAACACAAAAATCATCAAAAAGATTCTCGGGATTTGTTCAAAATACAATACTCATAAACCATATATGAAAATAGACTAAAATTGATGTCTCAGACTCAATGGAATCATTGAAACATGAATATGTTCTCACCGTGACCCGACATATAAGAAATTCGATAAGAAACTAGAATAATGCTCAAAATGCAAAAAAAAAAAAAAAAAAAAACTTTGGACCTCCGAAAATTCAACTAAGACCTCACTGAGGCCTTCATCCGCGGATCCAACAGAACATTTGGAATTCCAATCCATAATCCAAACCTTAAATATTTACGAATTCAACCAAAAGACTAAAGTTTCACAAATTTCCAACTTAGAACCTCACATCCTCAAAACGACTCCGAGTTTGAAATCAAAACCTCTCATAGACCGATATACTTCCTGCCGCCGGCACCTTATGACGAAATTCAAAGTTTTTGATGCGTATCCGTGTTGACTACTCATAGTACTCCCGATGTCGCAGGCTTGAAACTTAAAGGCGAATGACCGAGAAGCACCACAGGAATGGCAGCCTGCAGGACAATTAATATCGTACTCAACATCGGTAAAACTAATCACCGTCACAAGACATATTAAGGAAATTGACCGACTGTATAGCTCACTTCGATTCTATGGGTAATCAGGTGGTGCATGGCGTTCTTAGTGGATCGGTATCGAATTTAGTGCCTTCATAAATTTTAATCCGTTAACAACGAGACCTCAGCCTGCCTAAGCTAGCTATCGAGGTATCCCTTCAGAGGCGCAGCTTTCTAGAGCGACTACGCCTTAGGCCGCGCGAAATTTGAGCAAATAACAGGTCTGTGATGCCCTTAGATTGTTCTGGCCGCACGCGCGCTACATGATGTATTTAACGACTTATAGCCTGCCGACAGCCCGGTAATCTTTGAAATTCAGCTGATGGCGGATAGATCATTGCAATTGTTGGGTCTTCAACGAGAATTCCTAGTAAGCGCATCATCAGACTCGCGTGACTACGTCCCTGCCCTTTTTGCTACACACCGCCCGTCGCGTCCTACACGATTGAAATATCCGGGTGAAAGTTCGATTCCCGACGTGGACGTCGCTGCCCCGACCGCGCGAGAAAAGTCCATTGAAACCTATCCATTTTAGAGGAAGAGAAGTCGTAACAAGGTTTCCGTAGGAACCTGCGAAGTACATTGTCGAAACCTGCCATAGCCGAACGACCCGCCCGAACACGTATTTTAAACACTGGGGGCGCTCGCTCGCCCGTGCGCTCCCTCCGTCGCCCGACGCGCGAAGCACTTCGGCGCACCACGAACCCCGGCCGGAAAGCCCAAGGATATAACTTTAAAATTGACAGCCCTCCCCTCGCGGCCCCGTTTCCGACCGTGCGTGGGACGCGCGCTGCCTCTTAAACACAAACGACTCTCGGGCAACGGATATCTCGCCTCGCGCATCGATAAGAAAACGTTATCCGCAAATCGAACTTGTGTGAAGCAGGAATCCCTGTGACCATCGAGTCTTCTGAACGCAAAGTTGCCGGCCAGAAAAGCCATTAGCCGAGGGCACGTCTGCCTGGCGACGTCACGCATCGGCGTCGCCCCCCCGCCACGCCGCAAGGCGATGCCGGGGCGGAAGCTGCTCCCGCGCCCAACGCCGCGGCTGGCCCTAAACTCCGAGTCCACCGTCGACGGACGTCGCGGGCCCAAAAGGGGTGGCGTGGTTAAAACCTTTTTCAAACAAACTCTTCCTTCTGTCCGCGGCTACAGCCCGTCGCGCGTCCGGACTCCCTGACCCTCACGCGCCTTCCGAGGTGGGGCGCTCCGACCGCGACCCCAGTCAGCGGCATACCCGCTGGAGTTTTAAGCATATCATGAAGCGTGAGAAAAAGAAACTTACAAGGATTCCCTTATAACGAGCCGAGCGACCGATGCGGAACAAAGCCCACCTTAGCAATCGGCAGCTCCCGCCGTCCGAATTGTAGTCTGGAGAGAGCGTCCTCAGCGGCGACGGGCCCAAGTCCCCTGGAGGGCGCCAGAGAGGTGAGAGCCCCGTTGTGCCCGGACCCTGGTCGCACCACGCAGGGCGCTAGTCTACGAGTCGGGTGTTGTTTGGGAATGCAGCCCAAAGTCGGGGGTGAATTCCGTTCCAACGGCTAAATACGGGACGAGACCTGATAGCCGAACAATACCGCTAGGAAAAGATCTGAAAAAGGACTTGAAAAAGAGAGTCAAAACGTGCTTGAAATGTCGGCAGGAAGCGGATGGGGGCCGGCGATGCCCCCAGGTGATCGATGGTGCAACGGGATGAGCGGTCCGCCCGAATCGACCGCGGGGCGTGACCAGCGTGGATTGGGGCGTGCCAAAGCCCGGGCTCTCGATCGGCCCGTGAACGCCGTCTCCCCGATTGTGCAGCAGGCCAGCGCGCCTCTGGGCGTGCTTCGGCACGCCGCTCCGGACGCTGGCCTGTGGGGGTTCCCCATTCGACCCGTCTTGAAACACGGACCAAGAGTCGACATGTGTGCGAAGTCAACGGGCAGTAAAACCACCGGTAGCGTAAGGAAGTAGATTGGTTATGGTCGATCTCCCCCCGAGGGAGTAAGTTTGCACCGAACCAAAAAACCGACCCTTGATCTTCTGAGAAGTCCGAGTGTGAGCCGCATACCTTCGGACCGAAAGTATTGTAAACTATCCTGAGCGGGGCGAACCAAGCGAAACTCTGTGGAGGCCCGCAGGCCGATACTGACGTTGCAAATCGCTTTCGTCTGACAATCGGTATAGGGCGAAAACTAATCGAAAACCGTCTAGTAGCTAGTTATCCCTCCGAAGTTTCCCTCAGATAGCTGCACGCCCACGTGCTCAGAGTTCTCACGGGTAACACCGAATGATAGAGGCCTCAAGGCGGCGCCAACGCCGCGTCGCACTCTATCTCTAAACTTTAAATAGTAGACGGCGTGCGCTGGCTGCTTTGTATGCAGTCCGCGCCATCACGGAATCAAGAGCTCAAATGTCGGCCATTTTTTGAGTAAGAGCCAGACTTACTGTGCAAATGACAAGGGGCATAATGAACGCGTAAAGAACCGGCGTTACGTTCAGAATCCCCAAATGCTCGCGCTAACCTAGATCCCACAGAAGGGTGTTGGTCGATTAAGACAAGCAGGACGTGTCATGGAATCGAAATCTCCAGCACTAAGGATGTGAGTGTAACAAAACTCAATCGACATTGCCAGAATAAACTAGCCCGAAAATGATGGAGCTTAAGGGCGCCGACCTACACGCCGGGCCGTCGGCAAGCTGCCAGCCCCGCATCAATGTAGTATAGATGAGGCAACCGAGGCGCGTCGCTGCAAACCTGAGCTGAAGCCTTGGGCGGACGCTCCTGTTTCGTGCAGATCTATGTCGGTAGTCAGCAACACCCTATTTCACAAATATAAGAAGAAACTTGAGAAAGGAAGCGAAGAGGAAAAGTTCCGATGTTGAACGGCACTTGCACATGGTAAGTCGATCCTAAATTGGGTCGGTAGGAACCCCGAAGAAGGCGCTTTTCCACCTTATGACTCCTCTAAAGCGGAATTCGTGAGTATTTTAAAAATTCCTGAAAACGGGACTTAGAGCGAGTTTGACGCAACTAAGAATTCCTGGACGACGTCGGCGCGACCTCGGAACATTATCTGTTCTGATTTAACAGCATCTGCCCACCCTGGAATCGGCTTCAGCCGATAATGTTGGGTAGCGTTCTCTAGGCTTGTCTGGAAGAGTCTCCTCTATCTGCTGTGTCACGGTTCCTGCCCGCGCGCCCTTAAAAATCCGGCAAGGACGCGAATGCACCAGTCCACCGCCCAGCGTCGTACTTCAACACCGCGATCAGGTTCTCCAAGGTGTGAAAGCCCTACTTGGCTCGATGAACAATGAGGCTAAGCGGTAAGTTGCAAAAGGATTCCGTAACTTCGGGAAGAAGGATTGGGCTTCTGAAGGGCTGTGGCACGCTGCGGATTTAAAAAGAGTACCCAAGTCCTCTGAGAACACCACGAGCGAACTCGGCGATGTCCGGGGTGGACTGCTCGCAGCTGCTTCCCGCGCCGAGAGCTCGGTCGACCGCCGTGCCGGCCGCGGGAGACGGACTGAACGTTCCTGTCGTCCTCCCCGATTAGGCGACATGGTTATTAGTAACATTCGTAACACCCAACCTCAAGAACTTACGACAAGGGGAATCCGACTGGATGTAATTTAAAAACACAATAGCATTCCCGATCAGTCAACACATACGTTATGTTTTACGCACATGTGATAATTCATTTGACCCCTCTCTGAATGTCAAACAGTGAACGCAAATCAACCTTAAGCCACAGGTTTGTCAAACGGAGTGGAGTTGAGAACTTAGAACTCTCTATTATGGTAGCCAAAAATTCAACACGTCGTCATCTAATTAGTTGACCGCCGTTATTAAAACTACATGAAGTAGTAACAGAGATTCCCACTGTCCCTGTCTACTACTCCAGCGAAAACCACACCAAGGAACGGGCTTTGGCAAGAATCAGCGGGGGGAAAGAAAGACCCTTTGAGCCTTGACTTCTAGTCGACTTTTTGGAAAGACTTGAGAGGTGTATAGTATAAGTGGAGCCAAAGCGCGGGGGAAGAGTGAAAAATACCAGCACTTAACGTCCATTTTACTTTATTCCTAAACGGAAGCGGCACTGCCCTGCTTTTTGGACCAAGCTCGCTTCGCAGGGCCATCCGGGCGAGAAACATTGTCAGGTAGTGGAAGTTTGGCGCTGGAGATTATATGGTAGTATCTATGGTCGGTCCACATCTGAGGTTAAAAGATAACGGTGTCATTCCGTGTCCTAGTCGAGCAACACCGGAGAACAGAAGATATCTCGTGCTGAACAAGGAAGGGTAAAAGCGTCGTTTGATCTATTATCCCAGTACGAATACGAACCGTGTGAAAGGTGCCTAACGATCCTTAGCAACTTCAGGAATTCGCAAGCTACGAGGTGCAGAAAGAGTTACCACAGGATAACGCTTTGTGCCAGCCAAGCGTCATCAGCTGACGTTGCTTTTTATCCTTCGATTGTCGCTTCTCCTATCATTTGAACCAGAATTTCACCCCAAGTGGGATTGTTCACCATCCAATAGGGAAACGTGAGCCTGGTTTAGACCTCCGAGATACAGGTTAGTTGTTACGCCTAACCTGATGAGCGAGTTTCGCAATATAATCAAACCTAGTACAGAAGGAACCCGTGATTCACACAAGTGGCACATCGCGCCTTGGTTGGAAAAGCCTATATCAGCTTCGCGCGAAAATGTTTTACGCATCCGAAATGTTGCGTTATTATGACTAACGCCTCGTAAGTCAGAAATCCGTGCTTAGAACACGCCTATGCGCCCGCCGCCCTTGCCGACCCGCTTAATGCCGTGTTATGTGAAGAATAGGGCCTCTGGCCCTAAGGGCAACGTGTCTTGGCTTAAGACCGCCGCCGACGGTAAAAAGCCGCGACAATAGGAAAGTTCGGGCGGGACCGCCTTGAAAGGTACAATTTCCAACCCCAGCGCGCGGGTGTAGCATCCTTAGCAGAACGAAAACTTAATATATCGCCGATCTGAAGTTTGTGTATGTATAGTGTGCCTAGTAGTGCCTCTTCCCTACGAACAACAACGAATTCAGCCCTGTCGCTTTCCACGATCGTACGCCCCCCCCCCAACAGTCTCCCCACCATCACACAACCTACAATCCAATCGTTTTACTAAAACTTAGTCAAAATAGAGAGGTTCACGTACAGCTTGCACCTAGGAATGTGAAAAAAAAATAACCAAATGTTGAAAATATGAGTGCATGATGAATGAACATGCACGTGAACTTCACTAGTTTCACTCCGCTAAGTGTTTGAGAATGCGTTCTGCTACGAGTTTGCCAAACACTTGTCCAATAACTACGACCCGTTGCGAGTTTTCGTGACGCTGAGCGAATCTGTCAAGCCTAGATGACAGTTTAAGGACTAAATCGATGTCGCTTGTAGGAGATGCGTTTTTTCGGATTGTGGGTGTTGCGATTGTTAAAAGCCACAAGTGAGTATGTTCTAAGGTGGCAGACAGGTGATCTGCGTTACGCAGCACGCGCTTCCACATGTCCTCTGCGCCAAAGGCGGCATCTGCCACGCGCCTGCGCAAACGGGCTTGGGCAATGCAAAATCGCCCTTAGACTGCACGTGCCGGTCAAACGACGCGGGCTGACATGACAATCATCGCCCTTTGCTACAAGCACGCGACGGCCGAAACGTACGGTTCGGCGTTACAGCTATTACATCGCCACTTGGCACCACGCACTGATCGAACGACGGCGGCGTTTGGTGCATGCCATCATTCGCCTTTGATCAGCACGCCATCAGTCTGTCAATTATCTCGTGCCCAAACGACGTATAAAGATTTTTATTGCGAGACGCGGGATAACCAGCTGCATCCATTACACACACCATACCAATTATTAGCAAAGCGTTTCTACTTAACGGTTGAGTCGAATTTAATTCAGAAATAGACAGATCCAAAACTATTTCGTTAGGACGTTGGCATAGCCCATCAATCGCCCTGGCAGTAGCTAATCTATAGTTTTGAAAGAGAGATATTTGCATTTTTATCGAGAGACGCAACGTAGTACCGGCGCGTGGGCATGCCGATTCATCGCCCCCGGAAGGAGGATGTCGGACTAGTCAACGCACTGGGGCAACCGCGAACCGAGCGTCCCGCGTTCATCCATTCATATCCCGTTGGCAGCCTACACGCACACGCGTCGGATGCGAAAACTTCGAAACACTGTTCAAATTCGGCAAGTGGACAGCCAATATAACAACGCCCCCTTTGTCAAGCAGCCGCCTTTAATACAAAATTGTCATACTTTGGCGACTTCATTTTCAGCTCTAATCAACGACTGATCGGCGTGCGCATGCTCGAGCAGTCCGCCCTGATTCTCCACCAAACGACAAAGATACACGCAGACAACTAAAAAAATTTTCTTCCAACAATCCATTAAATACTCTTTATCGAACGACGTCCGGGCGTCTGGGCATCGCGGTCATCGCCGCGTTGGTCTTTAGTCGTGGTTCATCTCGCGGCAATGCACGCCTTCAAGGAAAGACTTGCGGCGTCATTACATCGCATAGTTTTTCTTTGTTCAATTCGACGTCGGGCGTGCATGCCGGTTCACGCCTCCTTATGCATCGACACTCAACGGTGCGGCATACCTCTATCCGTTAGTTTTATATAGTCCTATCCGAAGAGCGACGGCGGGTTTTTTACTTTTCTGGGCTGGCATGCCATCAGTCGTCGCCTGTTGACGGCAGCGACAGCTGATACTGGTTCGGAACTGATCCGTTGAAGAACTGGTAACGTTCTGACGTCTGTCTATGCCAGTACACGCCCCATGTGTACAGCACGCACGTCGAAACGACTTCCGCGGCGCTGCATGCCATCATCGCCCTGGAGCAGCCACTAACGTCGAACGACTCGGCGTGCCATGCCAATCATCGCCCTTGAGCAGCCACGCAAATATGGTAATAACGGTCGAACGACTCGCGTCGTAGCATGCCCATCATCCCCTTGGCAGCACCACGGGTCAATTACCGAACGACGATCGGGCCGATAAGCATCCTCATCGCCCTTAGATCAGCACTCACGAAGCTTCGAAACACAGTCAAGAGACGTTGAGCGCGTTGCCCATCATCGCCTTTGATGCGAGCGCCACGCAAACGGTGGTCCGCAACGACTCGGCGTTGGCATGGCCCTCATCGCCTTTATCACACGCCCACGTAGTCGACCGACGTCAGGGAGCGTGGCATGCCATCATCGCCCTCTAGGGCAGCCACTAAACGAGCCTCGAACGACGTTCGCGTGCTATGCCATCACGCCTTGACGGCAGCACGCAACTGCGAACGACGTCGGGCGTGGGCCGATGCCGGTCAGCGCCCTTGATCAGCACTCGACGGCACAGAGCCGAACACTACGTCACGAGGACGTGGCGTGCGCACTCATGCCTCCTTTGAATCAAGCACGCGGTAAAGACCACCGTCCATTTCGATACGACGACGTCCGGTCGTGGATGCCATCAGTCGCCCGACTTGTTTCTACCCTTGACACTAGACGGTAATACCGAGACAAATAGTTGAGGGATTGCTGTTACGTATATTTTTATCTTCTATCGGAAACACCGTCGCCTGCATTCCATTCATCGCCGCTTTGGCCACCGACCTTCGACGGTCGGATTCGAAACGACGTCCGGCCCGTGACGCATGCCGTTTCATCGCCTTTGATGCAGCATCGCATCCACGCGCGCAACGACGTATTCGACTGGGCGTGGCTCTATGCCCGGTTCATGCGCCTTATTTTGCTTATGTATGGAGCACGCTATTATGTGGATGCTGCGCTTATTTGTACACTCACTGTCGCTCGACCGAGTCGGCGTGCGTGCCATCATCCCTATTGTATCAGGCACGCTTATTAGGAGTTGTGAAGCCATTTGGTACGGTCGACCGACTCGGCCTGGCATCCAGTCATCGCCCTTGCAAGCAACAATCTGGTACATTCAAAAAAGGCGTGTATGTGTTTCGAACGACGTCCGGGCGTGGCATTGCCATCATCGCCCGTGGGGCAGCACGCTACGGTGTTGCGAACACGCGTCGGCTTGGCATGCCGTCATCGCCTAATGTGCGGCTAAGCTTACGTCCATCAGTTACCGCGACGATGTTGCGAACGACTCGGCTGAGGGCATCGCCGCTCATCGCCCTTATATATCAGCACAGCCTCCTATCAGGAAAGCAATATAATACGGTCGACGACGCGACACGACGGATTGTTATCATGTGAAACCCTATCACGTTTGTTTAGACATATACTTTTTATTGCTCTTCTGAAATGATGATGATCACATTCCCATCTCGGTGTCGACCTACTTGTATTTTCCTTCACTGGCGCGTTGGCGCATAGCCCGCAGAATCCTATCGGCCCGCGTAACTAGTTTTGAAGCTGAAGCATACTAACGGCTAATCTGACCCCACTCCTATTATGAGGCACGACCTTTTAGAGACTATTCGTTAGATTATTATAAGCCTAAATTTTTTCTCAACCTACAAGCTCTATTCAGCTTGTTTGTCAATGCCCTAGATATTGTAATGTTAGATTTTCGGACTAGTCTCATACTGCGAATAGCACAGACGATGTCAGGGCGTGGCCATAGCCGATGCGATCCGCCGTTAATCTTTTCGCCGAGCACGCTTGTTACGGCGTGAGTCGAACGACGCGGACGCTAGACATCAACATCAAACGCTCGGATACCGTGGGCCTTATGCTCTCTGCTCTGAGCCTGTCGGCATAGATAGTGCCATTGCGTGATCTATTGTTACGTATCTCTAGTCGAATACCACTAAAGAGGCGGGAATGTTAACGCCGTACAGTAAATTCAATAGAGAGTTATTTTGAAACAACCCTTCATGCATAACAAAATATATTTCATGTCTACTTTGTCTATTATCTATCTTCTAAACGTTTCCGCCCTAAACGTGCGCTATTCAGCCTTAGTCATTTTTTTAATTGACTCCATTGACGGTTTCATGACTACGATATTGAAATAATCTTTATTTGTGCAAAATATGTAGCCATAATTACTGTAACATGTTAAATGCGATGTTTTCCATAGGCTTCTTCCCGTATTCTGTTACCAACTCTTTTAATTATGATTTTTACTAATTTCATTTTGTTGGTATACCTGTGATTTTCATTTAATTTAACGTTCTCATGTTTTTTAAAAATTAAAAATCTGTAATAAAATTTTTATTTTTCAAGCCTGAATTGACTAATGTTATTTAGGAATTTTCGGGTTTTATTTCAGCTTGAACAAGCCTAATTTCAATTCATTATTCGTTTCCATTTGTTATTAATTTATTACTAAATCTTCTCCGGAAGAGATTTCGGGGAAAGAAAACATAAAATGAAGACAAAAAGAAATAACAACATTACAGAAAATTAACAAAAAAATCGTTGAAAAATATTTTTCTATCGTATATACAAATAGTCATTTGTGAAAGCTGAGATGGGATGTTTGATTACCATGAACTTGTGCACATTTGGGTTGTCTTAATATTGTCCATTCACTGTGTTCTCATCCAGAAAAATCACAGTCTACTGCCGTGTCACATGGTCTTAAAACGTTTTTTAAGCACTATATAAGGTAGAGTGGGTTGGAGGCAGACAGGCCAGCAGGTGCAAGACGGCATTAGGGTCCCAGGGCTTTGGAATCACTAGTAGCGTGCCGTTGCAATCTGTCTCTCCGCTTGCGGATGGCATTGCTCTATCTTGTCTTCAAAGTGCGCCTATCGCCGCAACTTTGCCATGCTCTTACATAGATAATATCAGCGTTGCTCGTCGGACGCACGAGACGCGGGATTTTACCGCGGTAGTGACGCGCCGAAGGCAGCTTGCTTGACGTCATTACAGGCTATCCTAAGCCCCTTTGGGTCACGTTCGTATAGGCAGATGATGCTGTGGAGCCTTGCCACAGTATCTGCGGATGTCTATAGCTGAGATGCGGCGTCGTCCGTCGTGCTACCTCTTAGGATATGCATAGCGCCGAACGTGGGGCGGGTCTACAAGAAACATGTGTCCAGAACTAGCTCGGGCGGACTGTAGGGCAAACAACCATAGCGACTGACGGCGAAGCAGTCTTATAGCGTAGTTCACGCAAGGACGCCCTCAGGACGCGCGTCCTGTAGGGCATAGGGCTTAGGTAAGGCGCGAGATGCGCGTGTGGCGAACCTGGATGGCCATGCATGGCTCGGTCCGTGCCCGCATGAACGCCTGATTGGCGTTACAAAACATGGCGACGACACGGCCGGAGATCTTCGGGTGCGTTTGACAGGCGCGAGAAGCTCTAAGTAGGCACGTGGACGTCCCAAATGACACAGACGTCGGGCGGTCCTGTGGACTGTAGTAGCCGTTCTGCGTGGTGCGCTTGATAGGCAGCATGTCTCGAGTCCGTGCTACGCTCAGTTGGGCCGGATCATACAAAACCAGATCGTCACACGGCTGACGATTCTTGGGGCGACCTGAGCGAATTGAAGCATGCCGGACGTCAAGGGCGATATAGACCTGTCGGGCTTAGTAGCGGTGCCTGGCCGTGGCCCGCGCTTATGAGCATCATGGCTCGTCCGGCTACGCCGCCTTGGCAGCGGCTTGCAGTAAAACATGTCCGGCGACGGTGCTATTGGGCCGTTTGACGGCCCGCAAAAGCAGTACTCGCGCGACTCGTCTTTGGAAATAAAACAATGACCTCTTAGAGGCGTCTGTGGCTGGAGAGGGTCGCTGTGGGCGGGCTTGATGGGCATTCAATGAGCTCGAGTCCACTGGCTACGCTGTTTGGGCCGTAGCTACAAAAACACGTCGCGAACGTCTGCGGGGGCGAGCTGATGGCGAAAGCAGCGCTATACCTATTGGCAACAACAGTGGGAAGCCGGCTGTCGGGGACGTCCGCATTTAACGGGGCGTCCGATGGAGCTCTTACGTAGGCGTGCCCTGGCGAGTAGTGGCGGCTCTGAGGGCACATGCTAATCAAGGTACGCGTCCGCTCTTATGCTACGGGCCGTTGCAGCTAGTGATATTATGTCAAATGAAAATTGTTCCAGCAAGACTGGATTATTGAAATTTCGATGAAATTGATACTTGTGATTGATCTATTTGTTCTGTGTGATTGGCATAGTTGATATGTCTTGGTTTTTGAACTGTTACTATTGAACTATGTGATTAAGCCTTGTGAACTGTGTAGTGTAAAACTATTAGGTTAGGCTAATTTCTATGCAGGTTATAGTTTGAGAAGGTTCGATTGGGATGAAAAGAGTATTTATTTCTAGATTATTTTGCCTTTTTTATTTGGATACTTTTTGAGTAACATGTTGATTGGTATGTAACACCCTAGAAAAATTTTGAACTATGACTCGAACCATTCTTTGTGGTGTGTAGGATTTTACCAAGGAATTTAAAATTTTCCTAATATTAAGGTAACTAGATGTGTCATCCCGAGTTCCAAAAAGATTTAGAGAGAAGTCATTTAAGTCATTCCTAAGCTCTTCTATGTTTTGGGTCAACTTCAAACAACCTAACTCTATGTAGAGAATGAGTTATGTGTTCCATAAGATTGAAAATGAAACGTCTTTGAATTATCTTTCCAACGCCACCGAGTTTGCTAAGTTTCGAGGTCAAATGAGTGAGATATGCCCTTTTGAAACCAAACTGTCCAGTTAAGAAAAGTTACCCAAAAAAAGTAAGGGATATTTTGATCTTTTCCTTAACAAAACAGATTTAATTCATCTTTAGTAAGGTTTTAAGAGTCTAATCCTATTAGTTTTAATTTTATAATCCTAGTATATACCTAGGGTTTTAGTTGAGAGTTCAAGAAGAGAAAAGAGGAGAGGATCAAGGCATTAGTTGAGGTTCTTGTGTTTTGTAGCGGATTTTTACCATGATTTTAAGCCCTAATAGGTATGTTAGGTTCCATAGTGTTGGATTTGCTTACCCACACAACAATCATATTATTTGAGCGAAATTGTGTTCTTGAAGTTGAAAGATTAGAGTTCTTGAAAAGTGTTCTTGAAGTTCATCCTAAAGCTTGTTGTGTTAGGATTGATGATTTCTTGATATGTAAGTGAGTGTTTTGAGGACTTTATTGAGTATATTGGAGTGTACTTATGTTAAGCAGTCGAATCCAAGTAATTGGGGAAGAAACTACTTGATCCTAGGCGATTTCGGGTGAGAAAACAAGCAAAACAATTCGTCGGGTTTTCTAGGTTGGGTATTGGCGCGTCGCGCCAGACTGTGCACCCCATATTATCTTCTGAAGTTCAGAGGCTGGTTCCTTGCGCCACTCAGTGCTCTAGGGTCGTCTGCCCCCCCAGTTTGCAATCGGTTTCTCCGTTTGAGTTCTTTCAAAGGGAACCTTCACTCCTTTTTGATCGTAACTACTCTAAGCTACTTCTAAACACCTAGAAATAATTTATAACATGATAATAACCTTGAATTCATAATTCAAATTCAAGGTAGAGTTAAGAGTTAATTTTGAGAATTCTTCTGGACATTCTAAGGAAGTCCCTTTGAGTCCTTTTGTGGAGTCTTCAACATCTAGTAAGTTAGTATGATATTGAGGAGAATGTATCCATGAGTCTACTTTATCATCATGATATCCTTCATATTATGAACCATAACTCGTGAATTCATAATTTAAATTCAAATAATAGTTAAGAGTTGAGTTCAAGAAAGTCTTTGAGTTCAACTGTGAATGCTTTGAGATCAAGTGTCGATTGAGCTAGTTTTGAGGAAGTAAGTATGAGAATAAGAAGAGTCATATACCTAATTTCAAACTATTATTAGACCCTTGAGTCGAGTCGTTCATGCCCATAAATGTTTCATGAACTCCATCAGTTGAGTGTCGTTGAGAGGACTAGTATCTTCAAGTTCTAAGTATTGAGTATTGAGTTCTTAATAATTTTGGATTTTATTCCTAATAATGGGGCTACTACATGTTACCCATGAACGTCCTTGAGTTGAGTAGTTCATGCCCATAATTCCACATGAACCTTATGAGTCGAGCAATCTTGAGATGAGAGGTATCATTAACATTCTTTAGTTGAATCGTTCATGTCTATAATCCGCATGAACCCTATGATTGAGTTATAAATTTTGAAAAGCTTTTTGAAGTCAACCTTGAGTTCTTAAACTGACTTTTGAGAAAGTAAATATCAGTTTGAGAAAAGAGTTTTCTAAAATATGATTAGTATGACAATTATGTCTGCCATCAATGTACGAGCACTATGTCATCTAGATATACCATCAATGTCTATGTAGTATGACTTCTTGAGTGATCAATGATCATATTATAATATGATTTTGAAATGTTTTTGAGAAAGAGCAGAGTTGAGTTCATTTTCTTTAAAATGATATATGAGAACTATGTATTCCAAGAGTAAATATTTTGACATTTATAAGAGGAGAAACTGAAATTTCTGAAAGAGTTTTGAGAATTTGAGTAACATCTTTTTAGAGAAAGATTTTGAATAATAATATCAAACCACAGAAAGAGTTATGTTTTTAAACATATGACCTGAGTATATTTTGGGAGTATTATTGAGCGCCGATATGGAGACGAGTTCAAATAACTCAAGTCTCCATAAACCATGTAGCCTACGTTGGTAGAAAGGGTCATACTTTTAAGATGATTCCTTAATGCTATTTAGAATAGACTAGTGAATCCATTTAGTTGAGAGGTCTTATATTGTGTCAATGTATAGGACAATCCTTGCAGCGTGGGCGAGACACTGCATCATTCATAGCTCATATGATGTTGTCGTTAGAAAAACTCCCACATACGTATATTATATTTATTATATATAAATTGAGTTTGTTATTTTATTCTTCAGTACAGTGAGTTTCTTTCTACTATTTTAATATATATATATATATATATATATATTATATATATATATATATATCATCTTTTACTGTTGCTTTATCCTTGAGTATCATGAGTTGAGTATCTTGAGTTCAATACCCTTGAGTTAAGTATCTTATTCTTGTGTTGAGTTGAGTTGAGTTGAGTTGAGTGAGCTCTAAAGAGGTAAGTATATTTCCATTTTATCAAGTTCAAGACTACTTTTATGCTTTAGAATTCCTCTTACATGCTCGTACATTCCAGGTACTGGCCATTTGGCTTGCATCATTTCATTATGTAGATACAGGTATTCAGGGTCATCAATAGGAGTTGTATTGATACCAAATGGAGTTCGAGTTAGCTATGATGAGCCTCCTTACTTTCGGAGGGTTCCATTTGTACTTTCAGTTATATCAATTTTTAGGATGTCGTAGGTCTTGTCCCGACTTCAAACTTTGTCATTTAGAGGATTGTTAGATAGATAGTAGAGTAAAGAAGTATTTTATTTTTTGTTAAATATTTTAAAGGCTTAAGTTTCCTATTTTATGGCAAGTTAATATTCTATTTTTATTCATAATATATCTTTTGAGTTAAAGTTTTGTATTGAGTTTTACTTTTATTTCTTTAAGCTTTGAATGCTTGAGTTAGTCTTTCGCTAGTAGTCATCAGGAAGAGGGTTCACTTAGGGACCGGCAATGGTTCTCGAGTTCCGGCTATGTCCAAGGTGTAGTCTTGGTCGTGACAACTTGGTATCAAAGCACAAAGTTCAAGTTTCCTAGGGTGTCTATGAAGCCTGTAATAGAATCTTATTTAAGGTTGTGAGGTCCCCACTTTTATAAATGAGCGACTACAAATATTTAGGAAAAGTTTCCTTCTGTCATACTCTTAATCATGCAATAGACTATGTCATATAACTTATTCTAACTCTGTGTTCTTATATCATTCGAATACTGAATACCCTCATACTAAAGGTGGTTGAGTAGTAAAGTCAAAGATCTTTATGGATGAGTTATTCTTAGAAAGAGTCTTGAGGAATTCATGAGACCCAAAGGGGCTTGAGAGAAGCCCATGAGTGAGTAAATTTTCAGTTTCAGAGTAATGCCTACCTATGAATAATTAATTTTAGATAAAAACTAGTTCTACTCTTTTTCCTAAGCCTTATTTCAGATGAGATTGTTATGAGGAAGTATGTTTAGTTCTTGGGTAGTGTTTTCACTTGAAAAGGTAGCATGAGTTGCAAGAAGTAGTAGTGAAAGATCCCAGAGTTACAGGAAAGTATGTAGAGGTTTAGTAATCTAAGTAAGGGAGATGGTGTTTTGACATGATATGTTACTATAGTCATGCAACTAGTAAGTTAGTAATGAGAAGTTTTCCTTATGGGTGAACTAATAAGTGATGAGTTGTAAAGATTCCATCATAGGAGGAAAAGTTTGTTTTAGCTAGAAAAGAGTTGATGATGAAGTGTCATTATGTAGGTAATGACAAGGTGTAAGTGTTGAATAGAAAAGCAATAGTATTCATTAGGTGATAGATTTAAGCTAGCCTTATAATTTTAAGAGAGAGCCCATTTCAAAGTGACATAGATCTAATTAGGCATTGATGTATAGTGAATGAGTGAATAGTACTCAAGTTGTGAAGGAAATGTGATTGTAAATTGTACGTATGAATACTAAGAGCTAAGGATTAACTTCTTGTCATAAGGTCCTAGTGGAGGAGTTTTTCTAAAATTTTGCATAGTAGTGATGAGTTTGTATAGTAGGCTAGAAATAATATTGATATTCGGGTTCACTCATTAATACTAAGCTTGAATTTGAGATGAGTGTCATGATCAAATGAAATGACAACATGTTGGTGATGATGTTAGACTTGAGATTGATATAGTAGACTTGACATAGAGTAGGTGAGGAATTGAGATGATAAGCTGAAATAAATATGAGTGGTACCAGTGAGAGACTCTAACCTTTAGATAAGAGCAGTGAAGTGTGGCTAGGTCACAAGAGTAATAAGAACATTAAGAGGTGTACCGATAGGGTATGTAATCAGAAGAGGTTAAGAGAAAAACCTTAGAAAGTGGTCTTAGTAACCACTTATAAAGAGTTTGGTATTCATGAGATAAGCTTCTCCCGAGTGTTAAAGTAAAAGAGGATGTAGACCAGTTAGAGATGTTTGAATAGGTTCATAACCTTCAAGTGTCAACTTTAGACCTAAAGGGGAGATGATAAGATTTGAAATCAAGTCAAATGTTAAAAATAAGATATTAATGAGTTCAAAAGAGTATGGGAAATATCTTTTCAGAGGTTCTTTTAATAACAGAGCAATGTTAGAAAGATAAGGTTAATGATCCTATCATGATAATGATGGTATTATAATTATTTCAAAGGTTATAAATGAGGAGGAAGAAGAGATTGAGGTTTTATGATGAGAAATAGCTAAATTAGATCCCTTAGTTATTCCGGGAAGTAATGTGGGCAAATTCTAGTTGGTATGATAGAGATGATAAGAGTAACCCCGTTCCATACCCAATCCAGCCTTTATTCAAGGATGAATGATCCCAAGTAGGAGATACTATACCACCCTAAACTTTTTTTGAACTAAGACTCAAACCATTCTTCGTGGTGAGTAGGATTTTTACCAAGGAATTTAAAATTTCCTAAGTATTAAGGATACTATATGTAGCACCTTGAGTTTCTAGAAGAACTAGAGAGAATTCATTGAAGTCATTCCTAAGCTCTTCTATGTTTTGGGTCAACTTTAGAAAAGCATAACTCTCAGTACAGGATGAGTTTGGTGTGCCATGAGATCAAAAAATAAAATTTCTTTCACTTATATTTCAAACTCCACCGAGTTTGCTAAGTTTCAAGGTCGGATGAGTGAGATATGCCCTTTTGAAGTCAGGCTTTCCAGTTAAGAAAAGTAACCAGAATATAGTGATAAAATCAAATTATACTTCCCTAAAGAAGTATAAGCGATCGTATCAAGTAAAGAACACAATTTTTAGGTTAGGGTCGATCCCACGAGGAAAATAATTTAGACTTAACTTTAATCTACAATTACATCTATTTAGTCAAGTCCTTTCCGAAAACAGTTAAATAAAAGGGGGGTTTTGTGAAACAAAAAATGTTTCGTTATTTCTAAGTAAACAAGTAGCAATATTAAAACTTTAGTGTTTATCAAGTGATGAGGGAAACTAGGACGTAAGTGTTCCCCGTAGGTTCATAACGCGATAATCCTAGCATAACAATTCTTTCCTAGTATCTTGCATGCAAAGTAGTAAGTTATGTATCTCTATTTCCTTGGTCCGGCAACTAGATAATTTCACCCCGTACCTTGGTCCGGCTACGTGTGTTGAATTATTAACCCTTACCCTTACCTAATATTAAGCATCATATTCAATGTATGGCTAAGTTACTACTTCGCACCAATTGAGACTAGCCTATTAGATAGTGTATACTAAATCTATGTTTATACTTCTTTTCCTATTAACTACCTCCTTGGTTCGACAAATAGTAATAGGGCAAGTTCTAACGCGTGCACTTGTTAAAAGGAATTCTAAACGAAAGAATTATCAATACATGCAAGATCTTATTCTAGAATTGTTATTTAGCTAGTTTTATCTTGTTAATTACCCATGGTTCCCACAACCCTAGTTGTGGATTTAGTTACCCATGCTTAGAATTACACAATTCATGGTTATTAAACAAGAATTCATGTACTTACTCCGACAATTTTGAAGAAAATTCCGAAATACCACTAGAATTAACGAAAATATTGTAAGAATCGATTCCGGAAACTTGAAGTAATTCCCAAAATCTAAAGTTTAACTTTCAATAACAAAAGTATGAAAATTAATAAAAAGTCTAACCCCAAAAATGAGGTTTTAGTCCTATTTATAATAATAAAGTCCTAAAATAAAAGGAGTTCTAAACAAGGAAAAATCTGTCCAAAACGCATCTTCTGTCGATGACCCAACTGACGGTCCGTTGACAGCTTCCGTCGGTCCACACTTAAAATCTTTTTCAGCCTCCACTTTGTATACTTTTTGTTACCATCGACGGACCAACAGCACGGTTCGTCGAAGGACCTACGGTCCGTCGATGGACTCCGTTCCTCCATACTTAGTGGTTTCTTCAAGTCGGGTAATGGGACTACTTTCTGTTACCATCAACGATTTTCCAGGACGGTCCATCGATCAGTCGACGGACTGCCGATCCTTCCGTAGCCCCACACTTATTCAGAATTCCCCGAGTTGATTTCAGCAGCTTGAACCTCCAGTCAATGATCATCACCTACGGACCGTCGATGGGTCGACGGACCACTGATGGCTCCGTTGGTCATTACTTTTGCACTGATTTCAGCACAGTCTTCTGCATTTCCGTTTTGGATAGTTTTCCTGCAAACATAGATAAGAATATGTTAAAATTACTACAAAAAGGCCTTAGACACACACTAAACTTAAGTAAAAAAGCATTTAACGTACCGTGAAACCACGGTACATCAACACCCTCAACTTAAATTCGTTGTTTGTCGTCAAGCGACGCACTATGACTCACCATAACACCTTTGTACAAAAGTATCTTCTTTTAAGCTTTCAAAATCATCTGTCTATCAATCCCAATTATTTTCATTGTTTTTATGCATGATATCACTCTTAGGCTCATTCATGTGGATAAGACCATGACACAGACTCAGTGCGCACCGACACCTCTCCTCTTTTATCTCTCACCAAGATACCAACTTTCCAATATTGCAACTAGTGTCCTCAATTTAAAAACATCCTCCTTTTTCACACTGTGATTTCAATTTGAGTATAAGGATTTTTTTTCAACACTCGCGCTCAAAATGACTTCACACATAGGTTATACTTGTCGCCATAGGCTTGCCCTTATTTTCGCTGCTTAAGTTCATCATATTAGACTCTTAGGATCACGATAGGACTTTCTTAGCTTGTAACGTAGGCTAAGGGTCAGGTATGGAACATATATATTCATTTTAGTGACTTGTTGCCCTCCTTGGCATTACGGCTAAGCATCCTACCTCTTTCATTTTCTATTATGCCATACTCTTTCTTTTCTTGTATTCGTTGCCTTGTTTTTCTCCTTTCTTTTTTTTTTCTTTTGAGCAAGTGACTCTTCTTTTATTTTCATTTTTATTTATTTCTTCAAATTCTTCACTTGCTTCTACTTTTATTGAGTCACTTTTCTTCTTCACTATTTCTTTTCTTTTTCCTTTCTCATTAATCCTTTCAACCCCCTTTTTCGGGCTATTACTCATTGTAGCCATGAGTTGAGGTACACAATACCCAAAGTTGGTTCAGGGCCAAGATGAGATCACTTTCTGCATTAGCCACCCTCAACTTATGCTTTTGGCCTAAGTTGAGGTGCACATGTCCAAGGAGGGACCAGGGCGAACACATTATACCAAAAAAAATTTGGTGGGGTCGAAAAGAAAGATTCATTGTAAGCTAAAGATATTTGGATCAAACAGGGATTAATTTCATTTGATTTTCTTTTATTTAAGCTAAAGATTGGCTAATTTGAACAAGGGCCTATGATCCTTTCCTAATAGACTAACACCGATTACTTTTTGTAGGACTAAACGGGCAAGTTCTAGCTAGATACCAACAGTGGACTATTCAACTTTCCTCACTCTCTCTTAACACCTAATTAACCTACCAGATTATCGGACACCTAGTTCGAGCGTTAGATCGAGGGTCATGCAATGGTGTTTCTCTAGGTCATACTTAGAGACAACATTTTCACATTCACTATGCCTAATCATGCAAGTATTCTCTTCAGAACGGGATATCATTGCATATAGCCGTCATGCTTCAGATTTCATATTTATACTTTGTACAAGATACTAAACAGGCCAGTTCAACAATAAAATAACCAGTCTCTTGGGGCAAAAGAACACAGCCAAGAAAACCCCAAGAGAGGATCGTGAGTTGGGATACTCAGACATCACCCTAACACTCACTTACCATTTACTCCACCCCCAACACGAAAGCATGCAATTGTCCCCAGTGCATAAGAAATAAAATAATAAGGTGGTAGGTGAAGCAAACCTGAGGCGCATAGCGCCAAAGATCAACAAGCGGGCCGGTCTGGTTGCCCAAAACCCGCTCCATCAGTAGGAGGGACATCATCAGTAGTGTCCGCAACAATTCAGCACCCTCAGTAGTGCTCCTCTCAAAATCAACAATCCTGGAGCTAGACGCCCTAACAGCCAACTCATAAGCCCTCATCTACCGAGCCTCCTCATCCATCAACGAGGCTCTCCTCGCAGCCTCTAACTCAGTACGCTCTCTCTTCCTAGCACGAGCCTCATCACCCTCTCTAATCCGTTGCGTCTTGTCATGCTCACGTGGCGGAGGCGGTGGCGCAGCGGTGGTCTGGAATAGTGCAGCAAGCATCGTATCCTCAGCAAGCTCTGCAGATGTGGCCTCCGTCTCAGGTACCCGCGCATCCAGAATGTCATCCACATCAACCCTCAAACTCGCCACAGCAGCCTGGAGAGTCATCAAGTCAATAGTAGGGGCTGGCCGGGGGAGAACTCTCAACTCGAAGACGTCAAGACGTTGGTGGACTGCCATAATCTTCCTCTCATCCTGCTGGGCAATCCTCTTCTCGATCCGATCCTCCGCCTCAGCAATGGACTTTTGCATCCACGGCTAGATATGATGTAGCAGTGTGTCCATCTGGGCCTCTAACTTCTGGACCCGAGCAATCAGGACCTGTGCTGCAGATGGAGTGGAGCGGGAAAAACTCGGAGCTGTGCTAGTACCCGGGATAGACTCAATCAGGGTGGTGTCGGTAGGCTCTGATGTATCATCATCAGCCCCTTGGGCTTTCTCTACCGTGTCCGCCAAGTTCTTTCCTAGGGGTTGCACCTCCACTCTGGGCCCTCTGTTGGGTACAACCTCATTGGCCTTATCCCGGATGAGATCGATATCAACTGCCCCAGTAGGAGTCCTGAGAACATCAATATGCCATATGGGCACTCCAGCAGACCTGCACAACTCGAAAATCATGCAGGGAAAAGGGTACGTGGTGGTGGCCTTAAAGGCCCTCTCATGAATGACTGCCAAAACATCCACCTCGAACCCTGCAACCATAACAGCTACCAATACTGCTCTATCCCATGTAAGAATGTTGTCAGCAGCAGTGGGGGATAGGCAGTGACGGACCAATAGCCAGATGAATTTGGCCGTTAACGTGAGGTTGGCCTTCTTGATAACAGATCTAGGCTCCAGCACCCAATCTGCACCCTCAAAATCCACAGAAATGTGCTGGGCTATCCACCACTTGGTGGTCTCTCTCACCCCCGTATTACGCTGGAAATGGCCCTCCTTAATTAGCATCCACCGATAGTCAAACTCGGGAGTAGGGGGATCCCTGGTAGCATCTGTATCAGCACCGTATAAGAAACAATGAATAGTGGGTAAAGAGATGTCCACCCTACGGCCACGGACTCGAAAATGATCAAGTGGTGCCTGTTTGGCGGGATTAGACCGCCTATCCAAAGAATACCGGAGAGTCTCTACATAAGAAGCGTAGAACTCTTGCACCACCTCCTCGCTGTAGCGTCCAACGCTCCTAGCCATCCACTCTAGTCAATGACGGGTGAAAAGAGCATGTATATCAGGGACAGAGTGGAGACTCTCTATAAGAACTCGCCGCTTGATTGTTAGAGTCTGAGTCATGACCCCCTTATTATTGAGCAGCTTCGCATCCCTGTACACCTGGTATTGGCCTTCTACGCACCACCGGTTGGGCTGATCAGCAACCGGTGCAGGGACGTCAGTCAGGGGTACTGGAGTAGAATCCGCACAATCGGCCTCATCAGACGAGGCAGAGTGGGCAGGTGCAGCACGAACAGTGGCACCATGCGATCCAGACGCTCCTTCAGACCCGAAAGCCTCCTCGGAGCCGCTCCCTCAGAATCCGCGGCAGACCCAGACGGTGTCCCGGTCAGTGTGCGCTCCTCATCAGACTAGGAGGCAGTGACTACGCCGGACACCAGCCTCTTGGGCATGCTCCGAGAGGTCCTAGAAGCACGTGACGGTGTCTGAGTGCTTGGTGGCACGTATTCGGGGTCGTGTTCATCGTCTGACGAGCCAATCACCAATCGGTGTGAAGTGGCGACAGACTTGGAATGTCCTCTAGAGTAGACTAAGTCTGGCTTAGGGGCCATTGATACCTACAAGAGAGAGTTATTAGTTTCTTTTTAAACATCTAACACACCCGACAGAAGCAAGACCAAATTTGAAACACAAAACACAGTCGAGTTCAGAATTGCAGAACTGAAGACGGGCACTACAGATGGTCCGTCGATTGAACGACGGTCCATCGACTAGGTCCGTCGGTGGACACTTAGCAAATGTTAGAAGGTATAGATCTACAGTGGTTGCAGTTAGAAATGACGGACGTGTAGAACGTTTCGTTGCTGAAATGACGGACCGTAGTCCACTTCCATCGTTTGACACTTAGACAAAATGTTGAACTTCAGAAACAAAGGTTCTGTTAGAAACGATGGACTTGTAGGACGGTCCGTCGATCCACTGACGGACCGTAGACCTAGTCCATCGTTGGACAATTAGAAAAAAATTAGAGAGCTTAACATGCCAAGGTTCTGTTGAAGACAAAGGAGGTGTAGGATGGTCCGTCGATCAAACGACAGACCGTAGGTCACTTCCGTCGGTGGGCACTTAGACAAAATTTTTAGACCCTCAGAAAATAGGGTTTTGTTAAAGACGACGGACGTGCAGGACGGTCCATCGATCTATCGACGGACCATAGACCTAGTCCATTGTTATAGAGTTAAACAAAATTAGGGAGTAGATGTCGACGGACTCCATCGACGATCCGTCGATTGACCAACGGTCCGTAGACGGGGTCTCGTACTGTCGGTCAGAGATAGATATTGGTAAGCCATTTTTGGCACCCCCAATGGACAATTTCAAGCAACTTAAGACACATAATGTTTATATATCAAGTAACACACCGTTTCGTCATTCATAGGGCATCGATTATTGCAATTTCAATTCTAGAATCTAACAGACCATCAAGCCCTAAGTTGGAAAATAACAACACTCATAACACCATTCATTTAGACACTAACACCCCCAACCCATTCACTTTCCATCATTCTAAGAGACTAGGAACCCAATTATAACAGTTTAATCATGCAACTGCATCCCGATGTCAAGACCCACATACATATTTCATCAATTTCGCATGTAAATGAACGAGAATTCATAAATGAGAATGACATACATGTGTAATGTAGTGGAGTGAGTGGGGAGATTAATTTGTGAACGAACAACACCGAGCCCGCTTTCGACACCGACCGGAAATAGGGAAGAAAAATGATGGAAAGTTGGGAGAGAAGGGTTTGGAGATTTAGGGGAATTTGGAGAAGATGGAAATCAGAAGTGACTATTGGTGAAGAAGGGGGTGAGTGAGTGGGGGATTTTAAGGAAAATGAGGAGGGAAACGGTTAGGAAGGATATTTGAAAAGGTGGGAGGTAACTGAAGAGTTTAAAAATCAATATATAGCCGGTCGGATCGGATCGGGTTATTGGGTCTGGGGAACTAACGATTCCCCATCGAATGTGCCCTAACTTAGACCATATTGAAAAATAAACCTGGGATCTATGGACCCTGTCGACGGTCCGTCGGTGGGACGACAGTCCGTCAACTGGTCCGTCGATCAGTGCACTAGACAAATTTCTGCAGATTTCTGGTGGTTTGGTCCCTGCACATTGAACACCCAATAAGCTAATATTTTTGTGTTTTCTGGACACTTTTTAGACACGGACCCTAATCTACTCTCTAGCCAACACTTCTAAAAGAAAATCAAAGAAAATCCATACATGACATTAATTTAAAACAGAAATAATGCAACTACTCCTATAAAATCAAGAAAAAAAAACTATTGTTGGCTAGAGGATACATATTGGGTTGCCTCCCAATCAGCTCTTGATTTAACGTCGCGACACGACGCAAGACTATGATTACTCATACTTCATCAAGATGGTATGCCTCAACCACTTCATTTGCATTTTCCGCATGCCCTAGGTAGATTTTGATTCTTTGTCCGTTCACCTTGAACCTTACACCCTCCTTGTTCTCCAACTCAACCGCACCATGAGGGAATACTTGAGTGATGAAGAATGAACCAGTTCGTTTGGACTTGAGTTTACCCGGAAACAAGCACAACCTAGAGTTGAACAAAAGCACCAAATCCCCATCCACAAAGTCACGCTTCTCAATCTTTTGGTCATGGTACTTCCTCATCTTTTCTTTGTAGAGGGATGAACTTTCATATGCCTTCAAGCTAAACTCATCGAGCTCATTTAACCCATTCAACCTCTGTTCTGCTGCTTTATTCCAATTCATCTTCAGTTTCTTCATTGCCCACATGGCCTTATACTCTAACTCAACCGGCAAGTGACAAGCCTTCCCATATACAAGTTGGTATGGAGACATACCTATGGGGTCTTGTATGCTGTTTGGTAGGCCCAAAGAGCATCATCAAGCCTCCTTGATCAATCCCTTCTACTCACATTCACCGTTTTCACCAGAATCTGCTTGATTTATCTGTTTGACACCTCAACTTGCCCACTAGTCTGAGGATGGTAAGGAGTGACCACATTGTTATGAACCCCATATTTCTCCAATAACCCTTTGAACAATTTGTTGCAAAAGTGGGATCCCCCATCACTAATAATGGCCCTTGGGGTGCCAAATCTGAAAAATATGTTCTTTTTCAAGAACGCAGTGACACTCATTCCTTCATTATTTGCAAGTGCTATGGCTTCCACCCATTTTGATACATAATCAACCGCCACAAGAATATACTTCATCCCATGAGAACTCACAAAAGGGCCCATAAAGTCAATGCCCCACACATCAAACAACTCAATTACAAGAATGAGATTTACAGGGAGCTCTTGCCGTCTAGAAACACCTCCATCTCTTTAACATCTATCACATGCCTTGGCAAACTCATGAGCATCTTGGTGGATGGTTGGCCAATAGTAGCCACATTGCAAGATTTTATGGGCAGTCCGGATACCACTATGATGCCCACCCACAGGCGAGGAGTGACATGCCTTCAAAACACTCAACATCTTAACTACCGGCACACAACATCGAATAAGCCCATCGGCACAACTCCTATATAGATATGTCTCATCCCAAAAAAACTTTTTCACATCATGCATGAAATTTTTCCTTTGGTGAAAGGACAAGTCCGATGAGACGATATCACTAGCCAAGTAATTTGCAAAATCTGCGAACCATGGAATCAAGTCATGAGAAGCGGCCAATACATGTTCATTAGGGAAAGTATCATCAATTTTAGCCTTTTCACCCAACTCTCGCATAACTTCATCCTCTAATCTGGACAAGTGATCGGCAACTTGATTTTCGGTCCCTTTTCTATCTTTCACTTCAAAGTCAAACTCTTGCAACAGTAATACCCATCTAATCAAACTCGATTTCACATCCTTCTTTGCTATCTAATATCTCAAGGAAGAATGATCAGTATGCACTATAACTTTCGTGCCAATAAAATAGGAGCAAAATTTTTCGAAGGCAAATACCACCGCAGGTAGCTCTTTTTCAGTCACAGTATAATTCTTCTGAGCTTCATTAAGGGCCTGTAAGACCCCAAAATGAGATAGGGTGTCTAGATCCTAACATGTTCATCATAATTTTATAAGATCCTAAAATGACTTATAATATGGTTCCGAGGCAGTGTGTGAATTTTGAAGTGATTTGGAAGTTGAACGTCAAGGGATGACCAAACCGTTCGACGACTAGTCACCTATGTGCCTCATCTGTCTATACATGCTTATATATGTATGTCATGAGCTTAATAAGTATTTAAATGGTTTATAATGATGTTTACTGATAGTATTTGAAGTTTTGTGAAGTTTGGAGGTCAAATGACCAAAAACATCCAAGGCGTTCGAAAGATAGCCCTTAAGACGTTCAACGTGTGTCTTGATGGGGCTTGGCCTGTTTGGCCGAATTACAGATGGTTGTTTTGGGTGAAACTTTTTTGGAATGTCTAAAACTTGTTTAGGGTTGTATTTACATTGGAAATGTCCGGTTACGACCTCTAAAGGGCCCCGCAAAAGGTCCCACAAGAAGGACCAAAGGCTGGTCGAGACAGTTCATTGGCAGTGTCAATCGACGGACCAAACAACGGCCAGTTGGTCAACCAACGGCCCGTTGGTGAGGTATCATCGATTGGTACTTATATTGGTCAGGTCTCAACCCAAAATTTCGCTAAGGACCAAACGAAGGAAGCCAGGCACGACCCGTCAACTGACCTACGACCAGTAGGTGCTTCCGTCGATGGTGGCCTATAACTTACTGCTTGCGTCTGTTTCATTAAAGGGATGAATGGGAAATTCAACCCACGTCCTAACCTGACTCTAATGGGTTAATTTAGCTAATTTTGGGTGTATATAAGCCATCCAAAACGTGAACTACCCATTCCCAAAATCCCCTCACACGTAAGAAACCTTCCCTCCAAAAATGTTCTCTCTGAAACAACCATTGTTGGTGAAGCTCAAGAACTGCTTGGAGCTCAGATTTCTATGGGTGACTCATCATGTTTTAGAGGTCTTCATGTAGATAAAGGTATTGAATTTCATCTCTAGTTATCTTTTCATCTAGAGAGCCATTCTCAAAGATTTCAAAGAAGAAAAATATGATCAAACAATGTCTTCTTCAATCTGCCATGAGTTCTTTCTAAAAAGGTTTTGAACGATTGAATCATGATTAATTGAAGTTAATACAATGGTTTTAACGTAAATTTTACTCCAATTGCATGATGAACCCATGCTCCTTCACTGAAATATTTTAGCCTTGCATGGGCTTTGTGATCTAGAATTATTATCGATTGAATTATAATTCTATTACGTTGAAGTGATTGTATGCACTGTTATTTACATGAATTTATGTTTAATTTATGTTGAAGTATCCATGAGGATCAATGTATGAAGATTTGAACATGTTTAGCCTAGTTTCCATAGTTCACCGTAACATCGGCTTCTAATTGAATTAATGTGGATTTCGATCATGTTAAGTTGGTTGTATCTACTGTTTTAGGTTAGTATCATGACTGTATTATGAATACGAATATTGTATTATTGAATTAAAGATGGCTTATGTGAATTGACCTAGTCTCTAGTCTATCGATTGATAATACTAAGTATATGATGATATCCAGAATTATGGATAGATGAAACATGATTTCCTTTGATGAAGTGATCTATCTAGCTGTTGCCTAGCATGTACATTATTGTTAGAATATGATTGATGATCAAGGTCTTAGAGAATCAATAGGGTTGGTTAATTCCCTTTCTATACTCTAGCAAATTGACAAGTCTAATGCCTATGTTGTAGCTTGATCTTGAAGTGCTTTAAGCATGATTCTTTAGGATTAAATGTATGATTAGATACTGAATTAGAGTGATATTATTGGTGAAAGATGATCTATAATCCATGTAATGAAATCGGTTAATGGTCTATGTCCTTCTACATTCTAGTATGCTAAGGTGTTGTGCTAGTTTGTAGTATGGACTTGTAGTAACTTATGCATGACTTCGTATATGATTATTGTGTTTTAGATACTGCCCTATATTTGAATTTATTGATGAAAGAGTAGTAAGGGTCAAGGATGACCAAAGACTAAAGAATTGGTAAGAATTGTTATACTCTTCTACTTTACTATTCTTCTATAATAATGTTGGTGAAGCCTTGCATGACATTGTGTGGTATGGTCCACTTATGGTGGCGGTGTTTACTTTATCTAATTATATATATGTTGATCATGGCTTTGAATTCAATTTGTTGAATATATGAAGAAGTGTTTGTGATTATCTCTTTATGTGTAACTTGTGCCTAGTCTTCTATTTGAGTTGTGAATCTAGGTTATGTCACCATTGTTATGAGCATGTGAAGGGTTGTGTAATATCATGTGTAGGTGATGCCATGTCTTAGGTGATAATGGTTGATGATCCCTACCCATGTACCCCTATGTGAATGTGTGAATAGCTAATGCTAGGAGTCTTAAAGTATTCTATAAAGTTAACTTGCCTCCTATGCTATTATGAGTTATGTGGTCTATGTTTGAAAGGGGTAATGTGGTATAAGAGGGTGGCTGCCTCAATGAGTTGTTTATAGCCATTATGTGATCATATGACCAATGTACACACACTTACACTTTATGCATGCTTATAGGTAGTAAAGATTCATAGTGTCTAATGAAAGGTAGCTCTCATATTCACTAGTATCTACTACAATGCATGTTAAGATGACGTTTATGAAAGTATGATATGTGTTTCCTTAAATAGGATGACTTGATAGGTGTACTAGTATGGGCAAGGGTATGAGACCTTGTCTATGCATTGCACATGTGTACCTTGATAGGATAGTTCCTAGGTTTAGTTTATATATGCATAAATATGAATGTATGGTCATGTGTGGTCTTAATGTGTTATGTGAAGGGTTTGCTCACATATATGTATACACACACACATGAAAGATGATCTAGTAAATGAGAGGGTCCTTGATAGGGGTGCCCAAGAATACTCTATAACTAGATAAGTGTTTGAATATACTATAAGCATATGAGGAATGAATATCTTAAGCCTATGTTTTATGAAAATATAATTAAAGGCTTTTCAATAAAGGGAACTTAGCTTAGCACCGAGTGAACTTGACAATGGGAGGTGATGACTTTTCATGAAGAGGAAAGTTTTACTTTATAGTTGCCCATGTCATGTTAACTTCCCTTTTATTTTGGATGTGTAATCCGAGGGATTCCCATGAGAAGAGGCCCAATTACCACATGGTATGAAAAAGGACACCTATCTCTTAGTTCCATAAACTATGCTTGCCACATAGGATCTAAAGTGATATCACCTAATATGATAGGATATATGTTAATGTTCTACCTTGGCTAGGTAGAAACACCTTCCATTGGTGTAAGGCTCTACAACACCAAATTCCATGTTTAGCACCCATGGTCTTAGTGTCAGTTAAGACTATAGTTTCTCTAAAGTAAAATGGACAATGGAAATAATGAAATAGGATCCTAACTAGGATGACTTAAGGAAGGCTACTTAGTATAGGTGGAAGTAATGAACCCATCAAGACATTGCACAAGTGACTCCTTAGGAAGTCTTAGGAAGGTGACCTAATGTATATGATTATGTATATGTCCATATGCATGACTTAGTAGTATTTGTGTACTTATTATGAAGATGTGCATGGTATGAATCTATATGATGTGATCTTATCCTTATGTGCACTATGTTGGTCTATATGACTATATGATGAAGGTGTGTATTGACACGAATGAAGTTGACTTTACTTCTGATGTTGATCTATGAAGTGGTAAGGCTTGTGGTCTCATGAAGGGTCTACTAAGTACATGTGAGGTTATGGGGCTTCACATGTACATTGCACTAGTAGATTAAGATTGGGATTATGAGTAAGGTTCTATAAGGTACCATGTGAAGTAAAACAAGTATATGTGAATAATGATTAGGAGTTCACTGTAATGTTCTTTATAGTATGGTTTAAATGTGTATATGTTGTACAATACTTCTATAATGGTATGTGTTGTCTTGTATAGATGGTATGTATGTTTCCTTGTGGCCTTAAGGTGATGCATTTCACCAAGTATCACTAGAGGGTTACTTGGGAAGTTAATGAATAAAAGGGAAATTAGCTCACTGTTAAGGTAATGGTGGCTCACTGTAATGTGACTTAAAAAAATGTAATTAATCCTATATGTGATCTTATGTAATGTTTGGCCTTTGAATATGTTTATATGAAGTATTTGAATGATATAAATGCTATTTCTTAAAGGTTTTTATAAAGATTTACTTAAAAAGACATGAAGTATGATTTCAAGAAAATTTCCCTTTTAAATGCATGTTTTTGCATGGTTGCCACTCTTAGTACGTTCTTGTGCTAATCCCATTCTTCTATAATTTTTACACAAAGTGTAGGTTATGGATGCTCAAAGGATGTCTATGATATAGGAGCTTGATATGTGATTCCCAATCTCAAGGAAAGGGGTCCTTAAGTTCCAAGAATTCCCTACTAACGTCGTTAATGTAAAGTCTTTAAATATTGAATAGTTATGTAATGTGTCTTATGGGCCGTGTCCCTAATGTACTATAAAGTTATTGAGTCTAAGATGGAAAAGATACTTAAGGTCTTTGAATGTATTATGGCTTATGTTTTATATATATATGAGTTGAAGTTTCTGGCATGTGATGTGCTATGAAAAGTTTTAAATTTTCCGCTAAATTTACTATGTCAATGCGATGAATGATAACTATGGGCTTTTATAAGACCTCCGAGAGGTCAAGTACGCCATATTACTTCTAGGGTGTGCTCCCCAAATGTGACAAACGTGGTATTAGAGCATGAGTTTTATAAAATGGTCTTAGGTTCCAAGAAGTCTCATATTGCCACGTCTAGTAGAGTCTTGTATCGTTGGTGGTGAGTTGCGACACATCAAATGGTACGAGAGGCTATAGGATGATAGAGTTTCCCTTCTTCATCATTCTCATATCGTTCCATAGAACTTAACTCTATAAGATATCTCTCTTATGTTTTCTTGTTCGGTGGTCTTTTAGATGTGATTACTTGGATGAGATTGTCTCTATGCTTGAGGGAGAAAAAGGTGAGTTAATGTTTAACTTGGTTTTATGGTTGATTGAGTATGTTTGAAGGTGAATTTTGACATGTTTTGAAGATGTGATTGTCACGACTGGAATCTAGACCCCAGATGAGACCGGCGTTGTTGACCTCTCAGAGGTCGCAGACAAGCCTACTTACGTCATTCTTACTTTACATAGGTTAATTAGCGGAAAATTTGAAACTTTTTGTTTCTAAACATTACTTACTAAACATTTCTAATACATTCGTAATTCGTTCAACATCAACCATCTAGTCATTAAGAGATAATCAAATGAAAGAAATAGTTCAATAACATAATTGTATAATTTCCAAAATGGCACCCATACATAGTCCGAATAAAATAAGAAAGAAACGCTAGTGGAACATGCTCCACTAGCTCAACTCTAAAACTAAGCTAGAACATAAAACAGTAGCATCCTCGAAAGCATGAGGACCTACCAACTCCGTATGAATGCTGGACGTCCGGATAACTGCAACGATGATCCTGTAGCTCTATCGTCCACCTGTGCATGTACCTAAAATAGTAGAGTTTGTATAGGGTTAGTACACACTTGTACTAAGTATGGGTATATGCAAGCACACACCAAGGACATGCATGATAAGGAATAGCTCTTTCCTAACAACATGATTTTTAGAGGTCAAGTCAGTGGACTTGCCAAACTGAGATTAGGAAAGTTTCCAAATTTGGATTAGGAAAGTAAGTGAGCTTTCCAAATTTGGATTAGGAAAGTGATACCAAGAGAATAACATACATCATCATACTTTTCACATTTGCACACAACACATAACATTTACACATAGCACATATCATATAGCATACAGTACATTTTACATGTAGCACATAACTTCTTTCATACCATTTATTCATATGCCATGAGACCTTGGAATCATGGACTTGACATTAAGACATCCCAGAAATGAGGGCTCAACAGATGGGACCTCAACTAGGGAGTCTTCATTAGCAAACACAGAGTCTGCTTCGTTCATTCATACGTACTACATTTCATTTCATTCATAGGCTAGTGTAAACACCAGTTATACCTAGGATGTAGTTTAAGACTTTCATTAGGTTCGTTGTGCAATGACCAAGAATGACCTAATGTCATTACTTGAATCTAACTCACCTTTTGATTATCCTATCCTAACACCTTTGGTATCATTCATTTCATTATGTGCATCATTTGAGGCTGGCCTCATTCATTCATTGGGAACTCTAACTTTAACCGACATAGATCATGTGAGCATCATGAAATCCAGTGTCTCCCCCACACCGAAAAGAGGTGGAATCACCGGCCAAAGTGACCCAAAAACATGCTAGCGTACATGGGAATTTAACCCCGCCAGATCCCAATATTGGCAGTATAGGTTCGAAGACTAGGAGATATAATGAGACCCATACCCGGCATGCCGGACAGTCTCATCTCATGAGAGTTACGTGAACCTCCGCCCTTCCCGAAAGAAGGCATCACCGCTCATAGCTAGTCTATCGGTGCTTAGTATAAAGTTCCATTACATTCATCTCATACATCATGGAAGCTATCTTCTAGTATGAGGACATCATAGCTCATTAGATGATTTCTCTTCTCATCATTCGTATTGAGTGTGCTAAGCTCAATACTCTCATTAGAGTGTTCATAGAGACTGGTCTCTTCATTATCTTACACTCTCATAGGTGAGTACGTATTGGTAACATTTACTTAGGCTCATTTGAGATTGCTCTCATCATTTACATTAGCCTCATATCATGTTGTCACCACATTCATCATCATTAGCACCTTTGCTTTTCATACTTATTCACCTCTTACTACGTAAATATTCATTTCATCATATGCCAATGCACTTGGCCATTTGGTGTGTTTCACACCCTTACTTAACCCTTATAGGGTTTCATCATTTCATTTCTCATTTCATTATTTCATTGTTCATTTCATCATTTCATTGTTCATTTCGTCATTTCATTGTTCATATCATCATATCATTGTTCATTTCATCATTTCATTGTTCATTTCATCATTTCATTGTTCATTTCATCATATCATTGTTCATTTCATCATTTCATTGTTCATTTCATCATATGCCAATGCACTTGGCCATTTAGTGTATTTACACTCATACTTAACCCTTCTAGGGTTTCATCATTTCATTTCATACATCTTAGGTTCACTTACATTTGAACGTATGTTAGACTTATGTGTCTTTACATACAAGCCATGAGGCTTCATTCATAGTTTGTCTAAGTGATTCATGTTTACCCAAGATTATGTGGTACAAGACTTATGCATCTTGTAGATATGCCAAGATATTGATTTCGATCTTTAGAGGCAGCATTTCATTAAATATTTACTTACGTATGACTTATGTGTCAATACGGAACTGGCAAGGGAACCCAATTTCGAATCCCTTAGGCAACACTTGATCCTTTGTATTTTTCAGATTTGGGGGACCCTAGTTCGATCCCCATCAGCCCCATAATATTTCCTTTCTTTTTCTTCTCTATTTTTCGTCCAAGGCATGGAGGTTGTGGGATCGATCCCCCACAAGCTCATTCTTTTACTCTTAATTTATCTATTAACTTTCTCACCTATCCAAGAGGTTGTGGGTTCAATTCCCATTCACCTCATTTTATATTTCTCCTTTATTTTCCTCTTGACTCTCTCATCTATTCAAGAGGTTGTGGGTTCAATCCCCACTCTCCACATTTATTTTTCTCCTAACTCTCTCATCCATTCAAGAGGTTGTGGGTTCAATCCCCACTCTCCACATTTATTTTTCTCCTTTATTTTTCTCCTAACTCTCTCATCCATTCAAGAGGTTGGGGGTTCAATCCTCACTCTCCACATTTATTTTTCTCATTTATTTTTCTGCTAACTCTCTCATCCATTCAAGAGGTTGGGGGTTCAATCCCCACTCTCCACATTTATTTTTCTCATTTATTTTTCTCCTAACTCTCTCATCCATTCAAGAGGTTGGGGTTCAATCCCCACTCTCCACATTTATTTTTTTCCTTTCATTTTTTTTTTGAAATTTTTAATAATTTACATTTGGATTTGGGTCAATTCT
>JAJJBR010001435.1:0-27552 GCA_022817965.1 Solanum lycopersicoides | reverse complement strand
TATACTCTGATCATCTTATACTATTATAAAACATCAACTAAATAATCAGAGATTTTTCACCATAATCTCTAATAATCAGACACAAAGTACACACTAATTAAGATTATGGACTAAACTAAAACTTAGTTCGTATCGGCTTTTTCGCCTGTTTTCTTGCGAAAATATTTCGGTTTATAGCCTTTCTCAAGCATTTTTCAACTTGCTCAAATGGTAGGCCTTTAGTTTCAGGCACCAGAAAGTATATGGCTATTAAACCAATTGTTGAGAATCCAGCAAATAGAAGAAATGTACCAGCTGAACCAATTGCCTCTGTTAACGTTAAGAACGTCTCACTAACGATAAGATTGGATACCCAATTGGAGACAGCCGCGATCCCACCACCAATGCCTCTGTATCTTAAGGGGTATATCTCAGAGTTAACGATCCACGGGGCTGTTCCCATTCCAGGAGAGTAGGATATGATGTACAAACCGAGAAGCATCACTGCAAAGAACCCGAACTTGCTAGGACAACCTTTAGTGAACCATTCACGTTTTTCTGATCGACATAAACCTTTAACGTTGTCATTTAGAGACAAGCATGCACCAGGATGATACTGATCACAGAAACTTAACGTCAGTACCAATAGTAGATACGCGAAAGTAGAAAAAAGAATCCAATATAATCCCACAGGATGGAGACCTTACCCCTACTTTGAGAAGGTAGAGAGGTTGTTTTGACCCTCGGATGAGCGAACTATGAGTAGCAATGCAATAAGTGCAAGATGCCATACGCAAGATTTAGCGTTAGCAGTATTGGCCTATTGTCACAAACTTGACTTGTATGCCGGTTTGAGTTTTGGGAACGTCAGGTTCTAAACCTTTACATCATGTTTCAAACTGACGTTTACTTCGTATATTTTCAAGCACTGACGTATTTTATACGGATTCAATAATGAAACGGAAACAGATAAGAAGTGCAAAGTATAACGACAGAATCAACAAAAAAAACTTACTTTGTTGATTCCATTAGAGCAGAAAGCACAATCTGAGGAAGCCTGCAAGCAACTCATACAGTTCCAGGACGATGCTCCCGGAGCATTTAAAAACGCCGAGCATGTGGAATTTGATCCAAAGTGATTGGATTCGAAAGCACTGATTCGTGGGGAGTGTATAGAAGCTTGCATGAAGAGCACAGACAATACCACTAGGCACGTTATGATACCAAACATGGAGACAATCATCAACCTTCTTCTTCCGTACCTATCGACAAAACACATACTGATAATGGAGCCAACAGCATTGAGACCGGACGTTATGAGCGAGAGAGCTAAAGCTGTCTTGTTAGAAGCAAATCCAGCCAGTTGCACAATAGTAGGACTGTAGTACATGACCGTGTTGATACCGACAAATTGTTGTGCCACCTGGACTGTAATACCAGCATAGAGACCCCGACGAACAATAGTGTTGCTCCAAGCACTCTTGACTTTTGAAAACACACCGCCCCCAAGGAACTCTTCGTCAGCCTTCTCTACTTCAATGGAAGTCTCCAATGCTTTCATCTCGTCTTCGACTTCATGAGCAGGATAAATCTTCTCTAAGATAGCCCTAGCTTCGTCTTTCTTGTCCTGCAGAAAAGGTCAACGGACATGTACAAATTGATCACGGCAATGACTATAGAATGACAAACATGTCTACGAAATATCAGCTAAAAAGACGATAGGCTTACCGCTCTATACAACCATCGGGGTGACTCGGGCAGAGACAGCATTAGGATAAATTGAACAAGAGCAGGAACACCAGCTACGCCAAGCATCCATCGCCAAGTTCCTTTGGTCTAAAATGTGATCAATAATCAGTTAAAACATTCCCAAAAAAGAACATACCCAACGGACTAAAAAAATGCAGAAGAGATTCAACATGTATCATTACCCTTGTAAATGCTAAGTTGATAAGATAAGATAGAAACTGTCCTCCCGTAATTAGCAGACCATTCGTGCTAACTAAAGCTCCTCTAATCCGAGCCGGGGAAGCTTCTGATATATAAAGAGGTGAAGTCATAGAAGCCATTCCAACTCCTAAACCAACGAGTACTCTTCCAATAATTATCACCCAAGGTGTCGGGGCAACTGCCATGACGATCGCACCAATAAAGAACAAGATATCTGCTAAAAGAATCGATTTTCTCCGACCATACTTGTCATTGAACCATCCCCCAAATGCTGCCCCGAAAATTGCCCCTGCAACAGCCATGCTTACTATGGTTTCCTACATAGTTATGAGGAAACATCCCGACTTATTTCATTTTCACGATACAATCAAATCAATTTTAATGTATAAACCAGAGTAAACTACTTACTTGCAACCAAGTATGCTTATCAACAGATTTGAAATCATCGCGAATATAAAGCAATGCACCAGATATCACACCTGGTTTCCAAGAAAATAACATTAAGCCAAACTTCTGGGGAAAAAAAATGACAAGAAACTGTACTACAACATAGTGTTGAACACGGGCAGAGCTACAAACCGTGAAGGGTGCACAGTTAACCACATCTATCGGAATATTATTCAGTGTATTTAGGTCAAATATCACTCGTTATATACATATATACTAAATATTCGCGACTGGTAGTTAGCAAGTCAGTAAGCAAGTACCCTTATAGTATCATAACCAAACAGTCAACGAAGAGTGACCAATTGACCACCCAGTGACAGAATACGACGGTGTATATATAGGTCAAATATCACTTTTATATATACATACATACAAAATCTTGAACACCATTAACGAAATTCTCCACTGTAAAAACAAGAAAGTACTAAAAGGAGTTGTCTTTTACCAGTATCATAACCAAACAGCAGCCCTCCTATACCAGCAGAAAACGCGAGACGCATAATGTAAGGCGTTTTCCATGAAGTCCTCCAACATTCTGTAAACTCCGTCTTCGCAGCTTTGTGAGGAGCACCCTCCATACTATCTCAAAAAGAATTTTCACAACACAAATCTACTCTGCAAACAACAAAAAATTCACCTTCAAATACTCTAAATCACATACATTATTCAATACAAAGCATCAAATTCCTTTCTTTAATACAAATTGCAACAAAAAAGTAGCACTAGGACCAAAAAAGGTAAGATTCTTGATCTAATAATTGATCAAATAAGGAAATTCTTTTAACCTTAATGAGCAATGCTCGAGGAGAATACAGATTAGTCAGACTCCAATACAGGTAACATGACAAAATATGTGATTATGAGAGGGGAAAAAAATAGAATCTTTTAGCACAATAATATCACCAATTTCTACAATAGATATACTTATTAAGTTCATTCATATTCCAACTTATCCATTAAACAATACCCATTCTATAAAAGCAAAAATTGACAAAAAGTTCCAACTTTATTACTATATATTAACAAAAAAAACAGCATTTGATTCTCTTCTAGACTTATATATTTTACAGAGAAAATAAACAAACATACCTATGAAATCAAATCAAATCAAATTACATCATACAATCATGCACAATAAAAAATAAAAAATAAAAAGAGCCCAAAATTACAAATTTATTATTAAAAAAATAAATAATAACAATTGGAATTGAGAATTACAGCAACAAAAAAATCATAAAAGCGCACACAAAAAAAAGTACCTTGTTAAGTTTTTTTCTTTTTTTTTTTTTTTTTCTGAAAGAGAGTCCACAACCCTTTTTTCTTCTTTGATGATAAGATTATAAAAATGATGTTTTGTGGATATATATATATATATATATATATGTAATGTGTAAAACTCTAAGTCAAAAGGGAAAAGAAATTATGAGTCAAACTCAAATGTGATAAAGATTTTATTATATGTTTATCTTTTTAATTATTATTGAAGAAATATCACAATTAGTTTATTAAAATTCCTAATATAGAACTCGGAAAGTAATTTGTTTTAAGAGGTAGAGATTATCTTAAAGTGTGTTCGATAATTACAAATTCATATTTAGAATAAAGTTTATTTTTTTTATAGAATTACTAATTTGAATCTTATAAACTCATATTTAGAATAAAAACTTTTTTTTTATTGAATTACTTGTGAGTTCGCTTTTGATTATTTTTTTTAGCTTAATACTATAGATACTAAATTACGTAACTCATTTTTTTTTATCATATGAAATTGCTAATTTGTGGGAATAAAAAAATATGTTTCTGATTTATTGTTAAAATTAGTTATTTTTTCTCTTTTCAAATTAAGATTTGACTGTGACAGAAACAGACATGAGTCTTTAAAAGAAATTCATATAATTATGTATCAAAGAAAAGTGATTAATCTAAAAATTTATATTACACACTATTATTTCTATTTTACGAACATTGTGTGTGTATACGATCGAACAAAACACTTTTTTATATGATTAAAAGGAAAGTTACCATATATCTTAGTTTAATTATTAAATTAGCATATTAACCAATTAATAAATTAAACTAATAATACATAAAAGAAACATATCAAACTGATCGATACATATTCCATGATTTACTAAATTAACCAGACTTTTTTCCATGATAAGTGGAGGAAAAAAATGAGATTTTTCTCTTTCATTTCAGAAGAAAACAAAAGGAAAAAAAAGTAAACTAACAAAGTTGATAATTGTTCACAACACAAAAGACCAAAACTAAAAAATAATTAATTACTAGTCCCTATTTTTTTAAATTGTTCCTAATTATTTATTCGTTTCAACAAATCAAACAACAGTTTTTTTTATCTATTATATTCTTAATTAATTACTTTAAAAAAAATTAATTTTTTAAATATTTTAAATTTAATTCATTAATTTCATAATTAATATGAATAAAATAATAATCTTAATAAATGTATGAATTGATCAGAGACAAAAGTAGTTGGGATAAGTATTGAGAACAAATTTAATGCATTTAAATTTGCACCTATTACGATTTGTTTCATCATTCTCAAAGTGGAAGTTCTAAAATTATGATTTCAATATTAATGTTTATTTAGAAGTTAGTATATGAAAAATACTTCTTGTTCTTAATTATCTGTTAATTTTTTTATCTCTAATTATTTGTTTATTTTGACTAATTAAGATAGGATATAATTTTTTTTACCTATTATATATTCAATTACATAACTAATTAATTTGAAAAATATAGAACTTTTCGTTCACTTTATAATTAATAGAGGTAAAATGATAAATTCACTATGTTATTAATTATTTTCTTAATGGGTGAGTTAATTTAAAAGTAGTAGAAGGAGTATTGAGTTTGAATAAGAGCTCGTTTGGATTGACTTAAAAGTCAGTCAAAAACCTATTTAAAAGTCAAATCTACTTTTAAATAGGTTTTTGACTTCTGAAAGTGTTTGCCAAAATATAAAAAGTAACTTAAAATAAGTCTAAAATAACTTAAAATAAATTACGACGTGTTTGACAAAATAAAAAATGACTTAAAATAAATTAAAAACCAAAAGTAGATCTTTTCTATTTTTTATTTTTTAACTTAAAAATCATTTTAATTTAATTTTTTATTTTTAATTTAAATTATTTTTCTAAGTTAATTCAAACGGACTTTAAATTTATTGTTGACTAGTTGCAACAATTCATAGAAGAGGAGCACATGTGTTATTAATTTGCGTGTTTGAGATTGAAAAATCTATAAAAATCAGTTGTTAATTAAAAATGGTATAAAATGACTTTATTAAATTTAAGTATTTATCATTTTGTCTAAAGCTATAGTATTTGATTATAAATGCATTATTTTATTTTATTTTATTTTTTAGACTATATTCATCAATCAAGCACTTGTTTGATCATGATTTCGATTCAACTTCATTATTGAGTTAAATTTTATTATAAGGAGAATATTGACGTTGTTAGAAAAAACTTGAAATAGGAAAGTACCTTTTAATTAATTCTCATATGAAAACGTTTTTCTTTTTTGGTTAGGTGGGTGGTTGTTACTTGTTGTCTTCAAAAAGATTCTTTATTTGAAGGCCAAATTCATTGGTGATTTTTTAAATTTGACACTAATTTTCACTTAGACACATTAATTAGGCGATGTTTATTTTAGACACTTCATGTAAAGTTTTGTTGTATCATTTTGACACATTTCTGACAATAAACAAAAAAGTAAAGAAGAATGTAATACAGAGTCTGGAGTCTAAAGGGTACAAAATATTAACAAAAATTCCAAAACGGTATATAAAATTTTATATTAACCAAAACGGCAAAATCGCTGCACCAACAACGATTTACTCCACAGGAAAAAGCAAAACCGCTGCCTCGGCAGCGATTTTGCAAAATGTGAATTTTTTTTTAAAAAAAATGAAATCGCTACCTAGGCAGCGATTTATAATTTCTTTTAAAAAAAAAAATTTTAAATAAGGAAAATCGCTGCCAAAGGAAGCGATTTACCAAAAAAAAAAAAAAATTCTACAAAATCGCTGCATGTGCAGCGACTTCATTTTTTTTAAATTAAAATTTTAAAAAATAAATAAATGAAAAAGCGATTTTATTTTAAAAATTAATTTTTTTTAAAAAAAATAAAATAAAAATAACTGGAAGCCACTTTCTTAAAAAAAATATTATAATTTTTTCTTTTTTTATAAAATCGCTGCTTTAAAATTTTTTAAAAAAATAAATAAATTTTTTTTTTGGAAATCGCTGCCTAGGCAGCGCTTTCCATATTTTTAATTTTTTTTTAAAATAAAATCGCTGAACTAGGCAGCGATTTCCATATTTAAAAATAAATAAATAAAATAATTTAAAAATCGCTGCCTAGACAGCGATTTAACAAGATTTACCAAAAAAAAAATTTTTTTTTTAAATCGGTGCCTAGGCAGCGATTTTCATATATTTTTTTTTTTTTTTAAAAAAATTTGGTAAATCGCTGCCAAAAGCGATAGGCAGCGATTTTCCTTATTTTTAGAAAAAAAAAAATTTTTTTTTGGTTAATCGCTGCCTCTGGCAGCGATTTTCCTTATTTTTTTTAAAAAGAAATTATAAATCGCTGCCTAGGCAGCGATTTTTAAATTTTTTTTTTTTAAATCGCTGCCTAGGTAGCGATTTCATTTTTTTTTAAAAAAATTTCACATTTTGCAGATTTTGCTTTTTTCGGTGGAGTAAATCGTTGTTGGTGCAGCAATTTTGCCGTTTTGGTTAATATAAAATTTTATATACCGTTTTGGAATTTTTGTTAATTTTTTTTACCCTTTAGGCTCCGGACTCATGTAATACACTCGTTGATGACGTGACAAACAATCAATTAAATAATTACATATGTTATTTTCAGTTAAAAATATTTATAAAATCTATTTAGTAAATAAATTAAAAATATCATTATTAAAAAATCTCTTATTTCATTACACTCGAAATCTCTTTTGTGCTTTTTCAAAAAAAGTATTCTTTTCTTTTACTATTTTTCAATTTATTCATCTTCTTTCTTTTTAGTATTGTTTTTTTGGAATGAAAAGAGGGAGAGGAAGAAAGAAAGAGAGAATAAATATGAAATATGGGTGTTGGTATTCATTTTTTTCCGGCAAAAAATAGAGGGAGGTGATGGTAGATTTAGATAAGTAATACAATGAAGAAGAAGAAGAAGAAAATGACTTAAAAACGAATTTGAATAAAAAATTTGACCTCCATTGAAGAAATTTAAGCTTGAAAAAAAGATAGAGGGGGTGGTGGCTTGAAAAATAGAGAAGAAGAAGAAGAGAAAATAAAATTAAAAATGGCTTAATTAAGCCTTTCAGGCGCTATTAAATGAGTGTATCACGCTCACTTTGATATGTCAGCAAAAAGTGTCAAAATAACACAATAAAATCCTACATGACGTGTCTAAAATGAACATCGCCTAACTGAGGTGTCTAAGTAAAAATTGATGTCAAATTTAGGAGGCCACCGATGAATTTGGCCTTATTTAAAAACAAAAACATGATGAAGAACATAACTATTGACTATTGGCATATGTTCAAAATATCTACGTCTAAGGGCATCTCCAACCCTACACTCTATTTTACATTCCAATTATAGAGTTATCTATTTTTTCAGACAACTAACTCCGATCCAATTCTCTGTTTTACTCTTTAAAAAAGAATCTTTTTCTTTCTCCTCAATATTATATTATTATTTCTATTTGATTCTTATTTTCTTATTTCATGATATAAATCATTTATTTCTTTTTCCCAATAATTACTTCATATAATTTTCATGTGATATAAAAATTATTTTTCAATTCATTTATTTAATTATTATATTTATTCAAAAAATTTAAATATCATAAATTGCACGAGAATATTATATAATATATAAATTAATGAACAAACTCAAATAAAATTGAAATACGATTAGATAAATATTACATAATCACTCAAATTTTGAAATTATTACGTTGCTCCATAAATGCTCTATTAATGCATTACGGAATTCAAAATGATTATTTTTGTCCTTAATTTCATTATGTCTAGCTAAAAATTGTTCAAATTGGAAATTTTCATCTAACACCATTATTGTCGTTGGAGTTGGAGCCTCTACTTGAATTGGTGCATTAAGATCACGTTCATCCTCAATTATCACGTTATGTAGTATAATATATGTAGTCCTTATATCACGTAGCACTTTCTTTCTCCAAAAACGTGACGGACTTGCAATAATTGCAAAACTCTGAATTCTCGTTCAACATCTTTTTGACATGACTCTTGTTTCATCGCGAATTAATTATTATGTTATTATTGTATTTTATGTTGTATTTAAATTATTATGTTATGTATTGTATTATTATCTTGTATTTAAATTAAAATTTTCATCTTACCATTTTAATTTTGTGTGTTCTTTATAATGAAATTTAATAATAAAATAAAATTTTATTATTGATGAAAATTATAAAAAATATATTAATTCAAAATTAAAGTAGTATATATATCATAATATATTTTTTAAGATATTATATTACATTTAAAATGACTTATGACTATTAGATCTTTAACTAATGAAATTATTTGTAAAATAATATGTTAATTGGAAAGTAATGAAAATAATAATAAAATATTAAAAAAGTAAAATAAAGAGTGTGAATAACAGTTCTCTAAATTTGAAAAACAGAGAGTGATTTGGAGGTGGGTTGAAGTGCTCATTCTCTATTTTATACTCAAAATATAGAGAATGAAAAGTAAAATAGAGGTGGATTGGACATGATCTAACCGGCATTGCATATTATTCTTAATAATTATTTCTCCCTCTCTTTTTTTTGTGGTTTTTGGTCCATATCATGTTTTTTTTACATAATAAAAGGTAAAATTAGTCAAGAAAATGACATTTCTTTTGTCCTTTGTTTAGGGGTTTATTGTGTATTTTAGTATTTTTGACATTGATACTTTGTCCTTTGTAGCTTAAATTATTCAAAATATTATATTCTTATTTATTTAATTATACTTTTGATACCAACGTATCTAATTTATTGAGGTTATCACGACAAATATCCTTACTCTTTATCCTCAATATCTCAAATAATTCAAATTAAAATAATATATTATATCACTATTAAAATAATATATTTCTTTAATTGGAATAAGTATAAATCCTTGCACTATTAATACAACTGTATTTTACAATAAAATAACCTAAGAAATATATACTAATCCTAGAACAACTAGACTAGTGTGCATAGAATCTTCATATTTAATTGTTAGTATTAAATTTGTGTAGAAGATTGAGTAAAGTTATAATGCTATGTTTTTAAGAGAAATAGTAACCTATTATTTTAGGGTACTTACTTGATTGAATATTGTAATCATCTTTATTTGGCATTGGTATAAGTGAAATTATGGTTATTTTGTTTTCAGAAGAATTTTACGTATGCCAATAATCGTAAAATAAGGTATACATTGTTGGTTGAGTAACAACAACAATAATGAAATTTCACAAGTAAAGTCTAAGAAGATAGAATATATGTGAGAGATAAAGAGGTTATTTTTAAAATTACGTAATTATAAGTAAGATAATTTTCATGTTTTGTTAAGATAAGGATAAATTGCTTAAAGAGTACCCAATGTCGTCATAGCACTAAGTAATTTCTTTTCTCATTTTTAAGTAAATGACATATATGTTCGTGTAATACGCCATCAACACATATCGTTTGTAATAAGTACTCAATACGACAACTACGTTGCATATAACAGGAAGTCATACTGATCTATTTTGTATTGATTTTACTTGTTTGTTTTTAGATTTGAAAAATGATAATCCAACACGGTTAATGAATACTTTAACAAAACAAATCTACATTGAATATAGAATAATGTTATCGATAATATCCCTTTGTTTGAATTATGAGAAAATTACGTAACAAAGCAAATTTATATTATTTAATTACTCATCATATCTATAGTTTGATATAATTACCACTTGCGACTAACATTATACATTAATTACGTGGGCTGACTTCGAGTTTGTATAATTAGTCACGTTTGTATATGTATAATTCGCCAGAATATACAAATACATATGTATAATGTACAATTATTTAACCTATATACATATAAAATTCACCTCTCTCCTCCCTCCCCAATCTCGCTCGCCTCTCTCCCCCTCTCCAATCTCACTTGCCCTATATACAAATGTATATGTATAATATACAATTATATACATATATAATTCACCTCTCTCCCACTCTCTGCCCTCTTCGCTCGCCTCTCTCCTCCCTCTCCCAATATCGCTCGCCTCTCTCCTCTCTCTCCCACTCTCTCTTGTCATATATACAAATATATATGTACAATATACAATTATCTAACCGATATACATATACAATTCACCTTTCTCCCACTCTTTCCCCCCTCTCTCTCGCCTCTCTCCTCTATCTCCCAGTCTCGCTCGCCTCTCTCCTCCATATAACATGTAGCTACGAATTGTAATTATCAAACTATAGCTATTCAGATTAATTAGGTTATTTTTAATTGATTATATGTGAAAGTTTCCCTTAAATTATCCACATCCATAAGGGCCCAAAATATAGAGAGCAATAGGCCCAAAAAAATCTAGCCCATTATATATATATCAGGGAGTTATGAGTATACACATATTTTTATGTAATTATTCCACAATTTATGTTAATTTTAATAAATATCAGACTTGAATCGATAAGTTCATAACTTTAAAAATGTAATAAATTCAGTGTTGAGTCCATCAAAGTCTAGTGATAAATTTCATATCATTAAATGTATGTAGCAGTAAGAAAGTCCACATGGCCAGTATTGCAGGTACATTAATTTGCTATGCAACATGCATGTGTCATGCTAAGGATAGTTGATTCGAACTCGATTTATAAAATTTAAATTTTGAATTATTATTTTTATTTTTAAATATTAGTGATATTAAAAGAATTGATTCATAATTGAAATATAATGGCCAGAAAAATATAGCCAGAATTTGGCCAAAATAGTGAAAAAGATTATTATAGCCTTTTCCTAAAAAATAAAATTAATTTTTTGATATTTTCAAAATAATATGAGCATTAATTATTTTGATATGATGAGTTTACTGGGTCCCATGCTTTATTCCTTCTTCAATTTTTTTTTTTGTCATTTCACTTCTCCTTCTTCAATTTTTTTTTTTTTTTGTCATTTCACTTCTCCTTCTTCAATTTTTTCTTTTTACTCTTCTTATAAAAAATTTAGAATATGGTGAAAATAAATAATTATATTTAAGCACTTAAATTGGTTAAATTCATTCTATTAATGAAACAATAAAAGTATTTATTTTATGTATCTATTGGAACTTCATCAATGTAAAATATTTTTTTAAGAGCACAAAGAAAATCATAATTTCCTGGAAAAAAATCATAATTTATTTGCTTTAATATCACATTCTCTATGTATATATAATTAATACATTAATTATTTTTTTGTAATATGACTCAATTTTAAATACACTCTCTATATTTCAAATTTAAACGTTTACATTTTATGTACTATAAGAAATATATACTTACACCTCCAACTAAGTTTATCTATAACTAATTATATTAAAAGTATAATTATTAAATAATAAACTTAAAATATATATAAAAAAATGTTCTTGTGACGTTATTCTTACAAAATTAATTAGGATCGATACATATAAGTAATAAAAATTTTGTGTTTTGTGTAATGTTTTGATGTTTATCATATATAAAGTGTTTTGAGTTTTGCCTGACTTTTATTAAAATATTTTCAAATTATACTTAAAAATTTATTTAAATATGTATTTTAAATTTATTTGAACGCAACTTCATAAACTTATTTAGTTAGAACTCATATTAATAATAATAAATAAGTAATAGTTCACATATTATCAAGTCAACATAATATAGGGGTGCAAAACTATCACATATTCAATATGATTGTTGTTAAATAGGATCGACACTGATGAAATATATGATTTTTATAATATTGTGATATTTGTCATCTCTAAAATGTTTTGAGTTTTGATTGTCATTATTAATATAGTTTTAGATTATATGTTAAAATATATAAATAATAATTTATAGAATTATATACTTTTCATATTAATAACAAATATGAGTAATGATCTATAAGTTATTAAATGGACGTAATATAGTGCGGATACAAGACTATAATTAATATTAACACGTTACTCTCAGGGATTATCAGCAATATGCAATATTAGTAAAATAAATATGGATTCTGAAATTTACAATTGAATGACAATGATTAATACGATTCTTCACTAATTAATTAACTGTTTGTACATCGTGTGTGTTTTTCTTTTAGAAAATAATAATAATTTTGGGACGTAGATATTTTAAATAGCTATTAATAATAATGCAATTTTCGTAGTGATGTCTTGAATTAAGAAAGTTATTTCTTATTATATAATTGTCTTAATATCAAGGTTGATTACTCTATTTTTAATATAATACTAACATTCATATATACAGAATAATCAAATAAGATATAGAATATTTTTTGCATTTCATTACTATATCACATTGTTTGTTTGATCTTCATTATAATAATATTGTGCAGATTATGTTGGATTATTATTAGGAGATATTTTTTTTGATATACTCCTTAATTTTGTGATATAGAGATGATATATATTCCGTAAAGAAAAGGTCACATATACATTTATTGTTACATGAGCAAATTAAATAACTCATACATCCTCTTTTGACTAACAAAGTTAAATTTTAGATTTTTAATTTATTTATTTTAATTATTTAACCAAACAATATTCACATAGAGGAAAATCAGATAGTTTTTTCACATGATTTTATTTTTGAGTTTTTTAATTCAAAGGTTAATTTGGGTCTTAATTATCTCCCTTATGAATATATTTGTTTATCATTATTTGAGTTGATTGTCATGTTTAATTTTTCGCTTTCATTCTTTAGTGTAGAAAACATGAGAATTAAAAAGAAATAGTGAACGAAATAAAAATAATTTTTTTTTTAGAAAAAGCAAACTAAAATTAATCAATTTTTTTTTGCAGTTATATTGAATTTTATTTTGTAGTTGTAAAAATGTTGATGCACCTATAATAGACTTTGCTAGAGATTAGTGAAAAATTAAATTTGATCATCAACATAGTATATCAAAATTAGTCATGAAATTAAAGAAGATAAAAAACAAAATAAAAAAGACAAAAATTCATGTATGAAGAAGATCAAATATAATTTGAAATATTCCGAGAAGGGTCAAATATACCTTTTATATTTTTATTTTGTTAAAAAAATTTAATAAGTTTTTCACTATGAACATATAAAAATAAAAAAATTATTTATGAGAAACTCTCGACTCAAAAGTTAATATAGACATTATTATGATTATTAAGGAAATGAAGCGTAGAAAACAAAAAATGCTAGTTGATATATTTTCCATAATTTCAAGTATTTGTGGATAAAGTCGCTTGATACTCATATTAGAAAGAGATAATAAATATTTAATTATATTATTTAGATGTCACTGTTCGATTCGGACATCACAATTATATTTTGTTATATAAAAGAATGTATAATATAATAATAGTACCAAGTGTTAATGTGGGTTTGGTAATACTAACACTACCAACTTTGATTGAATATTTTGGTTGTCTATAGTAAGTTTGGTGTGATAAATGAAAACAAAACAAAAAAAAAAAACTTCAATAAATCCAATTAATGGAACTTTCAATATCTTGATGTGATATAGTTATTTAATATTTCAATCTAAATATCAATTATCTAATATTTTTTTCGTCTCAGTTGATGTGATATTTTTTAATTTTTGAAATTAAAATAAGTTTCTTTTTTAATTTTGTATTTTTTTCCATATATTATTAAATATCTTGACTTGTCAATTATATTATGATTTATAGTACTTTTATATAGTTTTCAATTATTTTTAAATATTTTATCCATGATCGAAACACTGTCTGACTCGAAATTCGAACTGTATCACGTAAATTAAAACATAAGAAGCATTATACGATGATCATATATGTATATGCAATTTGTATTATCATAGTTTTGATATATATTCTTAGGGACACTTGGAAAAAAGGAAATACTAATTGTCTCAATCTAATCCTTGAAATAATCTCAGTATTTCTTGTTAATCTTCAATTAGCATTGAGAATCTTATTAGTTGAAACCTATTTGCAAGTTGACTTATTTGTAGAATATTTCCCCCCTCTCTACCAAGTAAAAGACAAGCTAATATAAATGAATCATAAAATATAGAAAAAAAATAATTAAACTTTAATTATACGTATATTCATGTATAAAGTTAGGTTATCTTTAAATTTCATCGTCACATGCCTAATTTTGAAATTGATAAAACTTTTTGAATTTTACAAACTATTAATATGATGTAAATGACAAACCCAAAATTAGATATTTAACATTTAGAATGAACATTTTCTATTTTAACAAACTTATTTATATATCATATAAATCTAAATTGATTGTTATCGCAACATATATATATATATATAAGTTTCTTAGTGCTAAATTAATTTACATTTTATTTGCTAGAATTTCACATCTTTATTTTTTTTTCTTCCAAAAAATTGCTCTTTATTTTTATTTTGTGAAAAAAATGATGTCAACAAAGCATTAACAAGGTGGGCAAAGTTAACATGAATTAAAGCTAAAATATAAAGCACTAAGACACTTAATTCCAAAATTGCCTTTTAAATATTCTTCTTTTTTGTGTCTTAGCCTGGGGGAATTTATTCTTTCCTTTTTACATAATTATTTAAATTCCAAATAAGCTTTCTTTTTATTGTGTTTCTACTTTTATTTTCGTAAAAATTATCTTTAATTTGGTGGTAAAAGTACAACGCGTTATCTTTAGAATTAAACACACACATCACATGTTTAAATTCCTAACATTTGGTTAAATGTCAAATATTTGAATTAAGAGGGATAAAAAGGAATTATTCTTTATGAAATTCTAAATCGTGTATTGTAAATTTTAGAATTTGATGCGATTTTTTAGTTGTCTTACTTTAATTTCTCTTACTAGAATTTAAAATTTCGTATAAGGATGTATTTTATATTACTAACGTATAATCATGTTAGAGTTTATTAATAATTAAACACTTAAAACAAATGTTATATTATCTCATTTCTCACGACTTATTCTAATTAAATTAATTATTTCATTACGTTAGAGCAATAATATACTAATTCTTACTGTTAAAGGTTGTGGTGAAATGGTATAATTTCTTCTTTATTAAATAGAGATTTTGGATTTAAGTTCTGAATATGAAATCGTCTTTAATAGAAAATGAAATTTACCTTTTAAAGTGAAATTTTTCAGAACTAATTCAAATTAATTGAATCCTTATTACATACCGAATACCAGATGAAACACCAAATTACTATATTTAGAGTTAAAACTCTTAAAACTTTTGAAATGAAGTCAAACAATGAACTAAACAAGAATTAATGTTTGTTTAATAAATGTTGAGTTTGAGTTGAACTTATTATAAGTTCATAACTAATTAGCATCATTTCTGAATTGATCATGCCTGCTTTTATATTTAAAAAAAGATATCAACTCATTATGTAGGCTAAAATCAGGTTAAAGATATTTTTTAATATGGTATGACATCGTTGTTAAACTAAATTTCACATGATTCATTATCAAGATTTTATGGATATACTATGATTAATTGTGTTTCACTCGTATTATTCAAAGATTTATGGCCCACAAAGCTTACATGCTTCGCTTTACGTATATACATCTTAAATTACGTATAGAGATAGTAAATCAGTTCGTAGACGAGTAAAGCAACTTAGAGCCTTATGCCATCATTTTATTGTTTAATCAGTCGAATTATTAACTCTAATATTAATTGTTTGGTCATGTCCGTTAATACATATTTTTCATTTTATTTTATGTGATGTTATTTAAATCAAAGTGAATTTTGAATTAACGTGTAGACAAAAAGAAAAAATAAATTATGCAGGTATATCATGTATTATTACACAGTGTGTGGGGTAATATATTTATGAAAAAAAGTAACATAATGGGTCCAAATAACACAAAACTTTATATGTTACAATATTCCAAATTAGATTAATCCAATTTAGAGTTTTGTAACTTTATCACCACAATCACTTGACAAGATCTTATCTTATTGAGTTAAACCAAGAAAAATAAATAGGTAAATTAATAATTGTCACCATATCCAACAATATACTGCATGGAAGGAAGCGTTATATATTATGACGGAACCAACATTGATTTAGATGTATTGATAGGAGTGTTTCACCCTTATCTAGAGGTTTGGGGTTTGAATTCACTATATATGGAGAAAATTCTATAGGAAGCGTCACCTCTGAATGGCCCCTGGCGTCCTACAGTGCGAGATGCAGATTTAGTCGGAGTTTCTAGGGGTGGGCATTCGGTATTTCGGTTCGGTTTCGGTTTTTTTTTTCGGTTTTTTCGGTTTTCGGTTTTTAGAAATTGTGTACCGAATACCGAACCAAAATATTTTGGTTCGGTTCGGTTTTTATTAATTCGGTTCGGTTTTTTATTTCGGTTTTTTAATGGGCCTGCTTAATGGGCTTTTTAAAATTTTAAACTTCACAATTTTTTTGTTTGATTTTTATAATTAATGGGCTAAAAAATAAAAATAGACAATACATCAAAGAAGTGCATTACTAATTTACTACCAAATATCAATATGTCAATAACACCACAAATTTTAAATTCACAATGTCACTAAAACACACAATTTTTAATTAACAATGACACTAAAACAAAAGTTGCATTGTAGATTTGTAGTTAATGTCTTCACAAATATAACATAATAACAATCTAACAAGTAACAATAAAGTCTTTCATGAGCTCATAATAAACAATAATAAGCAACAAACAATGTATTTTAAACTTCTTGTCTTCTTCCATGAGATTACTTTCAATTCAAATGTCAACAATAACAAACAATAATAATGAGTTTCTTGACTTTCTTCCATGAGATCGCTTTCAACTTCAAGTGTCACGTGCCAATAAAATTATTTCTTCATTGTCTTGACCCTTGGACCTTTTAAGATAAAATCAAATGTTAGAATACTATTTTTAAGATTAAAAAATGATATGATTAAATAAATGATGTATTAAACTCACCGCTTGCAAGTCAATCATAGATCAACAATGGAAGAGTTTCTTCCACTATTTGCCATCTCTATAAATAAGAAAAAGAAACATGTCATACAAGATACAGTCCTCCAAAGAACAAAGAAGAAATCAAGAAAATTAAAATTTAAAAAAAACTTAAAAACATACCTGATTGCTGCTGCTGCTTCTTCTTCTTCTGGCGGTCACTGGAGGTTTTCCTGCTGGTGGCGGCTGCTGCTGCTGCTTCTTCTTCTGGCGGCGGTGGCTGCTGCTGCTGCTTCTGGCTGGCCGGCTGCTGGTGCCTGAAAGAGGAAGAGGAAGAATGGAAGAACAGGAAGTCAGGACTAAGGAAGAGGCTGAAGAGTGAACTGTGAAGAGGCTGCACAAGAAACAATAGGAGATTAAAAATTAAATTGGGAATAGGAATAGGATTTCACCTACTTTTTACTTTTTTCAAAAGATTATTTAACATTAATAATTATTAATTAATATAATATAAATATAATTAAATTATAGTATAATATTTCGGTTTAAACCGAAATACCGAAATCCAAAATAATAAATACCGAAAACCGAACCGAAATACCGAAAAATACAAAAAACAAAACCGAAAACCGAACCAAAAACCGAAATACCGAAACCGAAATTCTGAAAAAATTCGGTTCGGTTCGGTATTTCGGTTTTCCGGTGTTTATGCCCACCCCTACTTCAAACATACCTCAAAGTATTAGAAGGGTCAAACATACCTTGTATAATTTTTATTTTATAAAAAAATAATTTTGTATCAATTTTTTGACTTCCTTCAGCTAAAAAAGATTTAGCTATATCAAATTTATATATGTAACAATTGAAATAGATGTGAGCCACTTTTTTTTAACAAAAAATATATTATCTCTAAATCACAAAGTTGAGAAATATAATTTATTATTATTATTATTATTATTATTATTATTATTATTATTATTATTATCATTTATTATTATTAGTAGTTGTAGTATTATATAAATGATCAATATATATGACACTTTTGATTAATAATTTTACTTGTTAAGTTATTTTATAAATTTTTAATTTGAATTGCGTGTGAGATTAATTATTTAAATTTAATATTATTAGTGCTTATCTTGTTATTTAAATTTAAAAATTTTACTTCTTAATTGTAAATTTCAAATTTGTGTTCTTTAAAATTTATATTGAAAAGTAGAGGGAAGAAAAGAAATTATTAAGGCTATCATTTTGCATTCTTTTTAAAAGAAATTGAAATTAACATGTAATTATGAAATTATGAGAATCTGTGAACAAGTCTAATCCCCATGCATTGGAAAATTTTTTTATGTATTAAAAAATAATTAATAAATTTAAATTTAAATAAGGATAAATATGTCAAAAAGTAAACCTCTTTATAGTGTGAATGCACCATTATGACCATTATGGCCAAAATTTTCTGGTCAAAAGGATTTTTTCTTGAACATATTAGTATTTTTGAATTATGAGATATAAAAATATTATTTGTTAATATTATAGTAGTGTTAACATAAAACTATTTAAGTTGTATAGTTAATATTGATTTCGATTCTTTATCACTTTGTGATTTAGGTTTACATGTTTAAGATCGTAAGATTTAAAAGTATTTTGATACATACTATACATCATTAATTTAAGACCACATGATTCATTTTTTTTTTTACTTTCTGAAACTTCGGGTGAAGTCATTACTATACAAACAAATTAAAACAGAAAAAATATAACTTAACAAACCAAAAAAAATTACAAAAATTTTGATAAGATTTCTCGTGAATTAAGTTAACTGAATTAATAAACAAGCAGATTAATGATTTCTTCTTCTATGATCGATCAATATATACATCAACAACTACGAATTATATCAGTTTCTTCTTAACTTCACTAGAATGACGTGAAATTATATTAGTTGGATCACATAGCAGATATCAAATATTTCGCGGCGGCAACAACTTGTCTAGTCTTGTGGTACACTCATTCCCATTACGATAATGAAACGACGCCCGAACTTAAATAGAAATTAAAACTCCTTACAACTCACACCAATCACAGCACTGAACCACCAAAGGTCAATTGTAAAAGCAAGCCTAGCGACCCCACCCCCAACCACATAGCTACTCGTGTTCATAGCTCGATTGGAGGTCAAGACTGTGGTCGGTAAATCTCATGTATATTTAATTGGGCCAACTAAAAAAGATCCGACCCATTTAGAAAAAGCCCATTTAATGTGACCATCTGTTCCTTCCAAATTTGCACAGTTAGTAGAATCTTGGTTTTCTTCCCCCTTTTGGCCCCTTCTCTCTCTCTCTCTCCTGCTCTTTCTTCTTCTTCTTTCTTCCCTGGATCTTCAAACCCAACCCAATCTCTCCAAAAATCATAAAATAATCGAAACAATCCTTTAATTTCTGTGTTTTTTCAACACATTTTTCTCAAAATCTCTCTTTTAAACTTTTTTTTTTTTTGGATTGATCTGGTTTAGAAACGGGTCTGATTTGATCACATCGTGGGAGATTGATAAAAGGGGAAGATCCTTTCGGCATATAAAGAAGTGGGTATGAGTCAAAATTGTTTCTTTTTATTGATTATTTTGTTTATTTTGTAGTTACATTATGCTGGTTTATAAGCTTGTTATGGTGAAAACTGAAAACAATTCCCTTTTTGTGCTGGAACTTGTAAAAAAATGTCATGAAAAGGAAAATTGAAACTTTTTTTTTGATTTGGGAGCATTATGAGAATGGTGGAAATTAAGGGGTTGTTTGTTAGCTGGTTAGAATTACGTAGATATTAGTTATTCCAATATTTTACTTATCCACATAAGGTAATAGACTAATTCTGTCATAGTTCGTACATGTATTAGTTATTCGTGTTTCTAAATTGCTAAACAAACTAGTTAATATTACATGAATAAGTTACTTATTTACTAGCTACCAAACAACCCATAATTGTACTTAGTGTAGCATGTGTCTTTTCTATCTTTAATGGGTAAATGACAAATAATAATGTCATTTCTCATTGTGATTATGTCTGGTAGATATATTTGTTTATGTTGGTACTTAAATACTGTTTTGGGATGTCATTGTGTGGTGTCATGTACAATGTTGAGTCTTTCCAATTGTCATTATGAGATAAGGGGTAATTATGATCAGTTAGGATAAGTTTACCAACACATTATGTGTGGCATGATCAAATGGAGGATTACATATTGACCTGACATTTTCAAAGTCTACTTGCTAAAAGTCTTTGTTTATCTGACCTCATTAACATTGTTGTAGATGTCTATGCAAGTGCAGGTTATTATTGAAATTATCAACTCTGTGGGTCCCGTATAGGAAATGGCTTCACCTGTTAATATATAGTCTTTGTGACTAGGATCAAGGGTGTGGTTTAGCTGGTTAATAAAATTGGAATAAACCATGTTGAGATCGGTGTTTGAATCCCAACTTATGCAAAAAAATAATAAAATGTTAGGTGATTTCTTCCCATATGTGTAAGCTTTGGTAGATAGAATTAGCTGATACTTATAATAACGGGAAGGTTGCGGTATGTGGTGGATTAGTCAAGTTGCACACAAGTTGGCGTGGATTAAAAAACTACATGGTCTTTGTGACCCATTTCATAAACTTGATTTTTGCCTTCAGGTCACCAGAATGTCCCTCAAATTTATAGCCTTTATCGAGTGAAGTCAATAGAATGCAAAGCATTGTAGAATGTCTACTTTCCCTAAGATCAATTTCCTTTCTTGGTCAACATATTTTACATGTCGATAGTGACTGTTTCGTATTCATGAATGTTAGGGTCTTCTGATGGTGTATTTTGTGGATGAGGTGTATGCAGCTACCTTGAATAAAGACTTCTTATACTATTCTATTAGCTCTTTCTGAAGGTTGTATTTTATTGACTTGAAAAGGCTTTATCCATCATAGAATCTAAACTAGGGCAATCAACATCTAGTGACCAGGTCAAACTACAATATCACTGTACAATACTTGTCAAAAACTAATAACACAGTGCAATACTGCACTTGAATGTTATTAATTATATCTCAAAGTTAGATCTTAGACATCTTGCAAAACTAGCGTGAGAGTACTTTGTGAACTGGGCGAGTCGTTTTTACAAGGTACAGGTATCATCATTAAGTACATTGTAGGGATTAAATCTGGCTTAACGGATATTTCCACTGGTCAAAATTTGGTAATATGACAATTGTTCTTGATTTTTCATAGATGATGTTTAGACTGTATCACTGAAATTGGAGTATTTTGTTTGCTTCAACCTATGGGCATTATATGTTCTTCTGGTGTAATTAGATCTTGTGTGTCCTGTATGTTGTTAAAAGTCTTTACTGCATGATAATTTTATCAATTTAGTTTGCAGTTTTATTACTTTCTATTGAATGCTACACATAGCTTCCCGTTTCAAGTATTCATTTCCGTTTTGAGAGAGAGCCTATTCGACTCCTTCCCTTCCCTACAGCTGGAGAGCAAGAGGAAACATTAATCTTCTCCTGTTGATACTTTCCTTTCTGTTATGTGTATCTTTCTCATGTAAACTGTATCTTTTAATGGTTCCTGACAGTTAGCAAACTTTTTGAGCATCACTGTTTAATGGTCATTGTTTGTAGTCCACACGTATTACTATTTCCCTGAGAATTATCTCCCATTTCTCTCAAATTCCACCCTTTCCCCTCTTTATTCAAACCCCCTTATCCTTAAGAAGTGGGAAAAGAGAAAAGATGAAAAAGCCAATACAGATATTGTACACAATAACTAATTGACCTTTTGCATAATTAGGGAGTAATTTGTTTTTTGGTGTGACTTGGTTTTGAATTAGTGGAATATTTTGGAGATAACAATTTTCGGTTTCTTATATTATGTCAACAACCAGAAATAAATATTCTGCAAGCACAATTTTGTGTAAAGTCTTATAGTAGTACTTCCCTTCATTTTTCTTCTAGGTTTGCGTTTAAAAGGTTTGAAAAGAAGCAAGGGAAGTGGGGGGCGGCAAGGACGGGCACTAGATGAGCGACAGCTAATTAGTCTTGTATGATTTCCTTTCCCTTACGTATGTTAATTATAATTAGACTATATCCTATTGAAGAACGTTGCAGAAGAATGACATTGTTTCATGGGAAAGCTAAGTGTAGACTGGATGCTTTGCTGATGTTTCAAGTTTCTATCTTTTTTTCTTCATATGCAGGTACTTTTTTATAAGCTGTCCGTTAGAGGGCTGAATAAAATAGGAAAGAGTTACCCAGTGGTGCAGCGGCTGGAAGAAGTTTAGTACAGGGTTAATAGAAAATCCGTATTCTATATTACCTAGTCCTTCTTCACCTTCATATACAACTTTTATTATCTGAGATTCCTTTCTTCTCTTCTTAAACCAATTCCAAATCGGAAGTGTTTTGTCTTATATATGCTTGTATTGCCTCGAAAGTTTCCTTGAGGGCCTTCTGCCTATTTGTGCTTTAAATTTCTTGTTTTGGTGTTTAGCTATAAAATAAGCAAATATGATGTTCTAGCTTGCCATTTTACACATAGAAGATGGCGGTTCGTTCTGAGGAAACACAAACGGAGGATTACCTTTTCAAGATTGTTTTGATTGGTGATTCAGCTGTTGGGAAATCAAATTTGCTTGCTAGATTTGCTCGTGATGAATTCTATCCCAACTCAAAATCAACAATAGGAGTAGAGTTCCAGACCCAAAAGCTGGACATAAATGGGAAGGAGGTCAAAGCGCAGATATGGGACACAGCAGGCCAAGAACGGTTTAGGGCAGTAACTTCTGCATATTACAGAGGTGCAGTTGGTGCTCTTCTGGTTTATGATATTAGTAGACGGCTAACTTTCGAAAATATTGGTCGATGGCTTAATGAACTTCAGAGTAAGTTTTATGACAACATTGTTTACTCCTTTGTCTATTAATAGTTTGACTTGCATACTCTGCAGTTTAAATTTGATAAACGCTTATTTGAGCTATTTCCATGTCGATATGTTATGCAATTTGTTTATTTTGCTGATCTTCTTTATTTGTGTGGACAGCTCATTCTGACATGAACGTGGTTACGATACTCGTTGGAAATAAATCCGATCTCAAAGATGCGAGGGAGGTGACAACAGCTGAAGGCAAATCCTTAGCAGAGGCACAAGGTCTATTCTTTATAGAAACATCAGCTTTGGATTCTTCAAATGTAGCTGTAGCTTTTCAAACAGTTGTTAAAGAGATCTATAATATCTTGAGCCGGAAAGTCATGCAATCTCAAGAACTTCAAAAAAAGGATTCCGGGCGTCTGGCAAATGGTAAAACTGTGGTTTTGCAGGCAGACGAAAACCAAGAAGCCGAGACACAAGCGAAAAAAGGTGGGTGCTGTTCATCATAATCCCTGTTGTAATTCATTTTCTGTTGTTGCTTTTGAAATATTATGGGGGAAAAACAAACAAGTTAGATTGATTTCTCTGCTATGGGAAAACAAACTTCCATTAGAAGAAAAAAAAATGTAAATTATTCTAAGTGGAGAAGAACCTTTTTTTGAGCTGTTAGTTTTTTTTTTTGTATAATGCATTGCTACAGCTTCTTCTCTTTTATCTGTGCTTTCAAATTTATGCTTATTCTCTAATATTATGTGCCAAAATCAGGCTCTTCGCTCGCACGAAGAGCCTGATTCTCATGAACTCGTAGCTTCTGGTGAAGCTACGAGGGGTGTTGAGGAAGGTCGGGGCAACTTCTCATATTTAGAATCTTTATTTATATTGCATTCTCCGTTTACTATTCTTTTCTACTTTCTTCATTTTACCATTTTTTGTACTTTCTTCGTTTTACCACGTCATAGATCAGTCGTGTTGTATCCGATGATTTTCTTGTACCATTATTGCTAAGTAATTCTCTAAGGGGTTGTTTGGCGTGAAGGATAATACCAAATAGTTATGGAGTTAAATTATAGTACCACTTGATTTGTTGTTTGGTTGGCAGGTTCGAGATAACTTATCTCGGAATTAATAATTAGTATCGGGATAAGTTATCCCCTCCTATTGGGTGGTATAGTAATTTCGGGATAACTTATCCTGGGATAAAATAAGTAGATGACAAAAAATGTCTCTTTCAACCCTTTTGTTACATCAGTTTTTACATTCATGAAGGACATTTTTGTAAATAAATAAAGTATTTTTAAAATTTATCATTTTGAATACAACAAACAAACACTCAATAAAAAATGAATATTCCATCATAACTAATCCCATCATAATTAATTTCATCATAATTTATTTCATCATAATTAATTTCATCATAACTTGAATTCAAACCAAACGAACCCTTAGGGGTCATTTGGTGTGATGCATAAAGAAAAATAAGTTTGGGATAACTTTTCAATACCCCTAAATTTTTGTTTGGTTACAAAGTGTAGGATAACTTATTCCAAGATTTATAATTATGGCTGAGATAAGTTATTCCTACGTGTGGATGGAATACTAATCTCGGGATAACTTATTCTGGAATAAAAATATAAAATAATAAAATTACTCTTGAAACCTTCTTTTATAAACAAATAACTTATTTTTAGAGGACATATTTGTAAATGTACAACTTACTCTTAGAAATTTTGTCATGCATATTTGACAAAACAAACAAACAATAAAAAGCAATCTCAATGTAATTAATTACATCATAATTTATCTCATTATAATTAATCTCAACATAAGCTTGTTTTCAAAACGATTCTTAAGAATTAAACTTTAAATTCTAAAAAAAAAAAAGGAAGAAAAAAAAATAAATTTGGTCTTTATTCTGATGTTGAAACTTAGCAATATAGTAATATTTTATTTGCTTTCATTCAAAAATATGTCATGCTTTCACGAATTTCCTTGTCATTTGTCAACTGATTTGATTTGTCATTCCACCTTAGGGTCCTATAATATTCTTGAATTTGATATCGAAATTCAATTTAATCAATTTTTTTTTTTATATTTATAGTTTAAATTTAAAATTTTTAATTAAGAGTGAATAAATTTTATTCATTTCATTATATTACAGTTTAGATTTAAAATCTCTAATTAAGAGTGAATGAATTTTATTCATTCCATCGTATCGTCTGACGATTAATAATAACACACACTTGATTTTAAGTCCTTAGAGGAACTATATTAATGCCTTATGGTATTCATCTATCTTCTTTCCCCCCAAATATTATAGTATTTGAGAGTTAAAAATATTGCGTTATTTATCAAAACAAGGTTTAAAATTATACAGTAGCTGCTTAGAATGTTTTTATTTAGCATAATAGTGGCTTGAGATGAATTTAAATGATGATACACTATCAATAAAAATTTATATATTCAATTTTAATTTATTGCGACTAAAGCACAACTATTATTTCAGTATAGTTATTTTCGCCTTCTCTCGAAATTATTCTTGACTAAGATTCTCAACATATCCTTTCATGATTTTTTGAATATGAAATAATAAATAAAAATATAGAAGTTAGTATCTTCTATGTACTTTTTGATTTAAAATTATATAAAAGAAAATAAATAAAAAGAAGACCAAGGTGTAAATGGAGCCACAAAATAAGGATAAGAATATATATTTGACCACACATTTTAGGGGATTTCTAAAATTTATTTTCCCTTTACAAAAATTGATTTTAAAAAAATAAATATAAAGAAAGGAGTTATAGATATATATTATTCGACCAACTAATTTAATTGTCGAAATACAGACAACATATACACCATCAAATATATACATGTTGTGTATAATATACGTTGATTTAGTATAATTTATATATATTTTTATAAAATTAAATAATTGAATGATTCAGACACGTAATTATTTCGAGAATAAAAAACAATGGCATACAGAATCCACAAGATGCCCATTACGTAGTGTCGATTTGCTTATAATTCGTTAGTGGGCCACTTAGCCCATGGACCGCTGACCAAATATGTGGGATCCACTCTTTATCCACATATCTTCATGGGCCTCTTAACATTTTTATTATTTATTTTATTTTTTAAAAAAAAATTATGAGTATTTTATTTGGACATCGCTATTTACTTTGTATTTGATTTTCTCAAAATTTATCCACATTTTTCTACTTCGAAACAATTTTACACATACAATGTCTGTAATGTATGAAGATCATACAAATACGATTTGAACGATTGAACTTCAACCATATGAAATCTTATATATTGCATAATTAAAAAAATTCCAAATATGAGAAGAAAAGATGATGGTCCCATAATTGGATATTTATGCAAAATACCCAAGTTTCAATGAATTGAGGCCAATATTAGGTAGATAATCGCTAATCTAATACTTTTTTGTCTCAATTTATGTGACACCATATGATTTTTTTTTTTAAAAAAAGACTTTTGAAATTTGTAATCCAAAACACTCGATTATTTCAATGGCTATAAATTACTTTATTAAGGGATAAAGAAGGAATGTGATTCTTTTCGAAACATATTTAAAAAAATGTCATATAAATTAGACATAAGAGAAGTTATTATCTCAAAAAGTCGTATTTCTTTTTATTCTATTTTTTCCTCAACAAACAAAGCGTTTTTTTGAAATAATAACTATTCATTTAATGACCATCCGAAAAACCAAAGCCTCAACCATAAAACAAGACTTGACATACAATGAATAAACACATGAGGTGAAATGTCTACTTCAATAATTGAGTAAGACCTTTCTAATATCTCTATACCAATATTTCGTTATAACGGTCGAGTACTATGTTATGTTACATGTTTGCTATAGCAGCAAAAAAAATATCCGAACAAACGACATTATTATAGTCAAACCTATATGTAGACAAACAAGGGGTGTACAAAAAGTATGTGGAATAAAAATGAGATCACAAGAGATAAAAATATCATTTAAGAACATAGATAGAAAGCATTTGTCACACAAGTTTTTTCTACACTAAATAAGCTGAAAAATTG
>JAJJBR010001434.1:0-12488 GCA_022817965.1 Solanum lycopersicoides | reverse complement strand
CAAAACCGAGCCGCGACTGGCACTCACACTTAACCTACTATGTGAGCGAACCAACCAATCTAAACCCAAACATATGAACAAAATACAATGCGGAAGACTTAAAACTCATTAACGAAAAGACTTAAAACTCATTAACGAAATCAAATTAATAACTTCTAAATTTATAACTCATTATCCCCAAAATCTGGAAGTCATCACCACAAGAACATCTATGATCAAATTACTAAACTAAGAGTATTCTAAGAAGCTAAAATAAATAAAAAGCTAGTCCATGCCGGAACTTCAAGGCATCAAGACATGAGGAAGAAGATCCAGTCCAAGCTAGAAGCATTAGCTCACCCTGAAATCCGATGTAATGTAGACTGGCTAGAGTTGCGGTTGAGTTGAAGACGACGGTACGTTTGCTGCACTCCACAAATAACAAAGAAAGAAACATACAAGTAGGGGTCAGTACAAAACACGAGTACTGAGTAGGTATCATCGGCCAACTCAAAATAGAAAACAGTATATATCAGATAATATCATAAAATCAACTAATATCCTTAACATGCGGCATTTACAATTACCATAACTCTTGGTCACAACACCAAGCACATCAATGAGGACTCACGCCTCCCCATCATACTCATTTGGGAATTAGGTTCATTAAATTGAGTACATTAACATCTTTGAAGATTCATTATCTTTATTCCTCTCGTGTCGGTACGTGACACTCCGCTCCATAATACTATCCTGGTGTCGGAACGTGACACTCCGATCCTCATATACTATCCTGGTACCGGAACGTGGCACCCGATCCTCTATTACTATCCTGGTGTCGGAACGTGACACCCGATCCCCTAATCTCACTACTTTCGTTCATCAAGCCTTCTTTTATACCAAGGCATCATCATTAACAAAGTAGATTAGGGTTTTTCAAGATTTAGGATTCAATAGCCTCATCATGCTTAGTTTATCATAATTATATAATCACATTCATGCAAGCATACAATTAAGCATATAGAAGGGTTTACAATACGACCAATACATATCATTCGCTATTAAGAGTTTACTACGAATAGCATAAACCATAACCTACCTCCACCGAAGAATTCGTGATCAAGCAAGCAATTTCCCCAAGGCTGCGTTTTTCCTCTCTCTCGATCGATCGTTTCTCCCTCTCTTGTTCTTTCTATTTTTCTTGTTCAAACCCTCTTTCTTTTACCCTAATTAACATATAATTAAATATAAAAGATGATAGAATAACCCACTAATTAATTCAAGGTTATCTCTTTTAACCCCCAAGTAATTGAGTTATTAATATTAAACCACTCACTTTATAATTATAAGCAGGAATAGTCCAAAACGCCCCTTAAAATATTTACAGAAATCCGACCCAGCCTGGGATTACGCAATCGTGTGACGGTCCGTCCTGCTGCTTCCGTCGCAGAGTTCAGAGACTAACTTTTTACTAAGGGTCTGTGACGGTCCGTCGTGCCTACGACGGTCCGTCCTGCACTTCCGTCACGAAGTTCAGAGACTTGCTCCCAGTACCCAATTTTCAAGAGTTGAAGTGTTTTGGAACGGAGGCTCATGACGGTCCGTCGTGTCTGTGACGGTCCGTCCTGCAGGTCCGTCACAGAGTTCAGAGAGTCGATTTCAGTATTCTAAGTGTTTTGGAACAAGACCCCCTCGACGGTCCGTCGTGCCCATGACGGTCCGTCGTGGGATCCGTTGTCTCAGCCAGTTTTTCCAGAAATAAAATCTGTTGCTCAAAACGACTAAACAGGTCGTTACAATAGATACCAATTTACCCATCGTTCGTCCTCGAACGATCACAAGAATAAAAACAAGGGCGAAGAGGAGTACCTGAATCTGTAAACAGATGTGGGTATCTTTCTCGCATATCAGCCTCCTTCTCCCAAGTGGCCTCTTCAACTGGTCGATTCTTCCATTGAACTTTGATGGATGCGATTTCCCTTGATCTCAACTTGCGGACTTCCCTATCTAGAATAGCAACAGGTTCCTCCTCATAAGACAAGTTTTCATCAAGAAGAACTGAATCCCAACGAATGATGTAGTTTCCATCCCCATGGTATCTTTTCAACATAGACACATGAAATACCGGATGCACTCCTGACAGCCCTGGAGGCAAGGCTAATTCATAAGCCACCTCCCCTACTCGCTTAAGTACTTCAAATGGTCCAATATACCTTGGGCTTAGCTTACCTCTTTTACCAAACCGCATCACCCTTTTCATGGGTGAGACCTTCAGCAAGACTTGTTCACCCTCCATGAACTCCAAGTCTCTAACCTTTCGATCTGCATATTCTTTTTGCCTACTTTGAGCCGCTAAAAGCTTTTCTTGGATAGATTTCACCTTCTCTAATGAATCCCTCAAAAGATCAGTACCCCAAGGTCTAACCTCAAATGCATCAAACCAACCAATGGGAGACCTACATCTCCTCCCATACAATGCCTCAAATGGAGCCATGTCAATACTGGAGTGATAGCTATTATTGTATGAAAATTCCGCTAAGGGTAAGAAGTTATCCCAATGACCACCAAATTCCATCACACATGCACGAAGCATATCCTCCAATACCTGAATCGTTCGCTCCGACTGACCATCGGTCTGAGGGTGAAATGCAGTACTAAGGTCCAACCTAGTACCTAACTCCGCATGCAATGTTCTCCAAAACTTAGAAGTAAACTGCGTACCTCTATCTGATATGATAGAAAGTGGAACTCCATGCAATCGAACAATTTCTGAGATATAGATTTTGGCTAACTTTTCTGCATTGTAGGTCACCTTGACCGGAATGAAGTGAGCAGACTTAGTTAATCTGTCCACAATTACCCAAATAGAATCAAACTTACCCAATGTCTTTGGAAGACCAACCACAAAGTCCATTGCAATTCTCTCCCACTTCCATTCAGGAATGGGCATTCTCTGAAGTGTTCCTCCAGGTCTCTGGTGTTCATACTTTACTTGCTGGCAATTTGGACATTTGGCAACAAAATCAACAATGTCGCGCTTCATTCTACTCCACCAAAAGTGTTGCTTTAGGTCACGGTACATCTTGGTTGCACCAGGATGTATAGAATATCCGGAACTATGAGCCTCTGTAAGAATAGTGTGGATCAAATCATCAACACGGGGCACACATACCCTTCCCTTAATCCTTAAAACACCTTCCTCATCAATTATTGCTTCTTTAGCCTCTCCTCGCAACACCATATCCCGAATTCGGCTTAGTTTCTCATCATCAAACTGTTTTCCCTTGATCTTGTCAAGAAAAGAAGATTTCGCCTCCACACCAGCCAAAAATCCTCCCTTTTCATTTACTTCTAGCCTCATAAAGTCATTAGCCAAGTTCTGGATTTCTCTAGCCAACGGGCGTCTAGAAACTTGCAAGTGAGCTAGACTCCCCATGCTTCCTGCCTTCCTACTTAAAGCATCTGCCACAACATTAGCTTTTCCCGGATGATACAGAATAGTGATATCGTAGTCCTTCAGTAGTTCCATCCATCTCCTCTGTCTCAAATTCAAATCTTTCTGAGTAAAGACATACTGTAGGCTACGATGATCCGTATAGACTTCACACTTAACCCCATATAGATAGTGTCTCCATTGCTTTAATGCAAACACTACCGCAGCCAATTCCAAATCATGGGTCGGATAGTTACGTTCATGCACCTTTAATTGCCTCGAAGCATAAGCAATTACATTCTTCTCTTGCATTAGCACTGCACCCAAACCCGAATAGGATGCATCACAATAGACAATGAAATTCTTACCTTCCACTGGCAGGGTAAGGATTGGTGCAGTAGTCAACAAGGTCTTGAGTTTCTGAAAGCTTTCCTCACACTCATCCGACCATACAAATGGAACATTCTGCTTAGTCAAGTTCGTCAATTGGGAAGCAATAGAAGAGAATCCTTTGACAAATCGACGGTAATAGCTAGCTAACCCAACAAAGCTCCTTATTTCTGACACATTAGTAGGTCTTACCCAATTCTTCACTGTTTCAATCTTAGAAGGATCCACCATTACTCCATCCTTAGAAACCACGTGCCCCAAGAAGGACACTGAATCTAGCCAGAACTCACACTTGGAGAATTTGGCATAAAGCCTTTTCTCCCTTAATACTTCCAACACAATTCTCAAATGCTCTTCATGTTCCTCCTTACTCCTGGAGTATATCAGTATATCATCAATAAATACGATCACAAAGAGATCCAGATATGGCTTAAAAATCCCGTTCATCAAGCTCATGAAAGCGGCAGGGGCATTCGTAAGACCAAAAGACATTACTACAAATTCGTAATGCCCATACCTGGTTCTAAAAGCAGTCTTTGGTACATCTGTTGCCCGTATTTTCAATTGATGATAACCGGATCTTAAATCAATCTTAGAGAAGACACAAGCACCTTGTAACTGATCGAACAAATCATCAATGCGAGGAATGGGATACTTGTTCTTAATAGTTACCTTGTTCAACTGCCGGTAGTCTATGCACATCCGAAAACTCCCATCCTTCTTCTTCACAAATATCACCGGAGCACCCCAAGGGGATGCACTCGGTCTAATGAAACCCTTATTTAACAACTCTTGAAGTTGGGCCTTTAGCTCCCTTAACTCCGCTGGGGCCATCCTATAAGGGGGTATGGAAATGGGGCGAGTACCCGGTTCCAGATCAATGCAAAAATCGATATCTCTATCCGGTGGCATACCAGGAAGATCTGCAGGGAACACATCCAGAAACTCACGGACTATCGAAACCGACTCAATTGAAGGTACTGGAGTAGTGTCATCCCTGAGATGTGCCAAGAAAGATAAACACCCTTTGCTAACCATTCTCTTAGCACGAAGAAAGGAGATGATACGAACCGGAGTGGAAGTGTAGTCACCCTCCCACACTAACGGATCTGTCCCAGGCTTGGCCAACGTTACAGTTTTTGCATTACAATCTAAGATCGCAAAATTCGGAGAAAGCCAAGTCATACCCAGAATTACATCGAAGTCAACCATTTCTAGGATAACCAAATCTACATAAGTGTTGCTCCCCACAAAAGTCACCAAACAGGACCTATATACTTTTTCAACTATCACAGACTCACCCACCGGAGTAGAAACACGAATAGGCATGTCAAGCAATCCGCAATGTAAATTAAGACCAGTAGCAAATGAGGAAGATACATATGAAAATGTGGAGCCAGGATCAAATAATACAGAAGCCATGCAATCACAAACCCAAAGATTACCTGTGATAACAGCATCAGATGCTTCCGCTTCAGACCGCCCGGGGAAAGCGTAACAATGGGCCCTATCACCTGTCTGCCCGTTGCCCCTACCATGTGGTGTTGTAGTAGCTCCAGTTTGCCCATCACCTCGGCCGTTTTGGTGACCACCATTACCTCGACCACCACGTCCTCCAGAATGACGGCCTCTTCCATGACCACCTCTACCTCTGACTATGGGAGGTCTGTAACTCTGTTTTGGACAATACCTCTTAATGTGTCCAGTCTCCCCACATCCATAACACTCTCTGGATTCAAGCATCGGTCTCTGTGAGAATGACGAAGTCTGGGAATAACCTCCAACCTCAGAGAAATGTTGGCCGGTCTGAGGTGGACCCCCAACTACAGTCTGTAGTGAAGACTGAATTGGTCGGACTGAGTAACCTCCTGAACCCTGTCCTCTAGAGTAAGAACCATTAAACTCACCTCCTTTTCGAAACCTTTTTGATGTCGATGCCATAGTGAAGTCATCTGGCTTCACTCCTTCCACCTCTATCACGAAGTCTACCACTTCTTGAAAGGATTTTGCCGTAGCCGCTACCTGTAAGGATGAAATCCGCAATTCTGACCTCAACCCCTTCACAAAACGGCGAATCCGCTCTTGTGGACTGAAACAAAGTTGGGTGGCATACCTGGATAATGCACGAAACTTAGCCTCATATGCAGTAACCGACATCCTACCTTGCTCTAGGCTCAAGAACTCATCTCTTTTCCTATCCCTCAAAGTCCGGGGGATATACTTCTCCATAAACAAGCTAGAGAATGAGGCCCAAGTCATAGGTGGTGCCTCTGTTGGTTGACACTCAACATGTGACCGCCACCACATTTTGGCGTTCCCTTGAAACTGATAAGTCACAAACTCTACACCAAACCGTTCTACTATACCCATCTTGTGTAGTAGATCATGACAGTCAACCAGAAACTCGTAGGCATCCTCAGATTCAGCACCCTTGAAGACTGGAGGTTTCAATTTCAAGAACTTACTGAAAAGTTCATGCTGATCATTTGTCATTATAGGCCCTGTAGTCAGACGAGGAAACGTGCCTATTTCCAATGAGGCATCCATGCGGGGAGCCACAGTAGCTGCATGTTGTACTTCCGGAACCTGAGGTGCTGGTGCAGAAAACACTGGAGGTGTCTGGCCCTGATCAGATAACCCGCTAAGATAAGCAAGAACCTGATTGATCATCTCTGGGGTAGGTTGGGGTGGTAATTCCTCATTCTGCACTTGTTCAGTCTCCCCTTCCTCACCCTCTCTTATCACTTCTTCAGTCGGTGGAGGAGTCACCGCCCTGGTACTAGATGGGCTAGGTGCTTGTCCTCTTCCCCTAGAGGACGTCCTCCCGCGACCTCTACCACGGCCTCTTGCCACTGCTCCTCTCCGAGCTACAGCCCCAGTGGCTGGCTCAGATGCATCTTGTCTTGCCGGTGTTGGTGTTGGCGCAGTTGTTGCTCTAGTTCTAACCATCTGCGAAATAGAGTGAAGATGGTCAGATACCAATTTGTATCACCTAGATACCAATTGGATCCAAGTAATAGCACGAAAGAAAGAATGAAAGAATGGAATTTTCCTAAAGTCTTATAGCCTCTCAAAGAAAAGTAAAGGCGTCCCCCTACCGTTCCTTAAGACTCTACTAGACTCGTTCTTGTGTGATGAGACCAACGAACCTAATGCTCTGATACCAAGTTTGTCACGACCCAAAACCGAGCCGCGACTGGCACTCACACTTAACCTACTATGTGAGCGAACCAACCAATCTAAACCCAAACATATTGAACAAAATACAATGCGGAAGACTTAAACTCATTAACAAAATCAATTAAATAACTTCTAAATTTATAACTCATTATCCCCAAAATCTGGAAGTCATCACCACAAGAACATCTATGATCAAATTACTAAACTAAGAGTATTCTAAGAAGCTAAAATAAATAAAAAGCTAGTCCATGCCGGAACTTCAAGGCATCAAGACATGAGGAAGAAGATCCAGTCCAAGCTAGAAGCATTAGCTCACCCTGAAATCCGATGTAATGTAGACTGGCTAGAGTTGCGGTTGAGTTGAAGACGACGGTACGTTTGCTGCACTCCACAAATAACAAAGAAAGAAACATACAAGTAGGGGTCAGTACAAAACACGAGTACTGAGTAGGTATCATCGGCCAACTCAAAATAGAAAACAGTATATATCAGATAATATCATAAAATCAACTAATATCCTTAACATGCGGCATTTACAATTACCATAACTCTTGGTCACAACACCAAGCACATCAATGAGGACTCACGCCTCCCCATCATACTCATTTGGGAATTAGGTTCATTAAATTGAGTACATTAACATCTTTGAAGATTCATTATCTTTATTCCTCTCGTGTCGGTACGTGATACTCCGCTCCATAAACTATCCTGGTGTCGGAACGTGACACTCCGATCCTCATATACTATCCTGGTACCGGAACGTGGCACCCGATCCTCTATTACTATCCTGGTGTCGGAACGTGACACCCGATCCCCTAATCTCACTACTTTCGTTCATCAAGCCTTCTTTTATACCAAGGCATCATCATTAACAAAGTAGATTAGGGTTTTTCAAGATTTAGGATTCAATAGCCTCATCATGCTTAGTTTATCATAATTATATAATCACATTCATGCAAGCATACAATTAAGCATATAGAAGGGTTTACAATACGACCAATACATATCATTCGCTATTAAGAGTTTACTACGAATAGCATAAACCATAACCTACCTCCACCGAAGAATTCGTGATCAAGCAAGCAATTTCCCCAAGGCTGCGTTTTTCCTCTCTCTCGATCGATCGTTTCTCCCTCTCTTGTTCTTTCTATTTTTCTTGTTCAAACCCTCTTTCTTTTACCCTAATTAACATATAATTAAATATAAAAGATGATAGAATAACCCACTAATTAATTCAAGGTTATCTCTTTTAACCCCCAAGTAATTGAGTTATTAATATTAAACCACTCACTTTATAATTATAAGCAGGAATAGTCCAAAACGCCCCTTAAAATATTTACAGAAATCCGACCCAGCCTGGGATTACGCAATCTGTGACGGCCCGTCGTGCCTGCGACGGTCCGTCCTGCTGCGTCCGTCGCAGAGTTCAGAGACTAACTTTTTACCAAGGGTCTGTGACGGTCCGTCGTGCCTACGACGGTCCGTCCTGCACTTCCGTCACGAAGTTCAGAGACTTGCTCCCAGTACCCAATTTTCAAGAGTTGAAGTGTTTTGGAACGGAGGCTCATGACGGCCCGTCGTGCCTGCGACGGTCCGTCCTGCTGCGTCCGTCACAGAGTTCAGAGAGTCGATTTCAGTATTCTAAGTGTTTTGGAACAAGACCCCCTCGACGGTCCGTCGTGCCCATGACTGTCCGTCGTGGGATCCGTCGTCTCAGCCAGTTTTTCCCGAAATAAAATCTGTTGCTCAAAACGACTAAACAGGTCGTTACATACAAGGAAGTTAGTTCTGCAAAAAATCAAAAACAACAGAAAAAGTACAATCAGGAAAATATTGACTAAACTTTAGTAATAAGTTTAAGTTAATCTAAAAGGTACTTTCCCCGGCAGCGGCGCCAAAATTTGATACGCTCAAACTTACTTCTCAAATAAGAAGTAAAGCGGCCGTATCAAGATAAGAACCCAACTGATGAGGTTGGGATCGATCCCACAAGGAAAATAGTTCAGACTTAACTTTATTCTATTATTATTATTATTTAGCCAACTATTTTCCGAGAAAACAAAAAACAAAAAGGGGGGTTTTATTTCTAAATTAATGAAAATGATTAACTAAATAAAAATGAACAACTAACAGATTCAACTTTCGGAGTTTAATCAATTAATAAAAGTAACTAGGGCTTAAGTGTTCCCCACAGGTTCCTAACTTGATAAATCTAACTATAACAATTCTATCCTAATATCTTGCATGTAAAGTGATAAGTTATGTATCTCTAAATCCTTGGTCTGGCATCTAGAGAATTTCACTCCGCACCTTGGTCCGGCTACGTGTGTTGCTATACTAACCCTTATCTTTACCTCATATTAAGCATTGTATTCGGTATTTGACTAAGTTATTAACTCGTACCAACCAATACTAGCCTATTAGATAGTCTACACTAAATCTATGTTGATAATTCTTTTCCTATTATCTACCTCCTTGGTCCGGCAAGTAGCATTAAGGCTAGTTCTAACGTTGGCCATCCGTTAAAAAGACTTTTACACGAAAGAATTATTAATACATAAAAGACACCATTCTAGAATTATTATTTTAGTTAAATTTTACCTTGTTATTAACCCATGGTTCCCACAACCCTAGCTATGGAGTTTAGTTACCCATGTTCATAATTACACAATTCATATTGTTAATGGAAGAATTCATGCACTTACTTTTATGAGAACGAATAAATCCCATAATTTAACTTGATTAATCAACAAAATCACCAACAATCAATTCCGAAAAAAGTATCTTAATTACCAAAATCGAGAGTTCAATACTATAACAAGAGAACTAAAAATTATCAAAAAGTCTAACCCCAAAAACGAGGTTTTTCAAACTATTTATAATAAAAACAAAACCTAATCAAAGAAGGATTCTATTTACTAAAAATCTGTCTAAACGCGTCTGGGTCGACGGACCACGTGACGGACCGTCATGGCCTCCGTCGTCCCATACTTCACACATTCTTCTGGTGCGTTCTTCATTCCCCTCGACGGACAGGTATGATGGACCGTTTCAAGAACGATGGTCCATCGAGGGTCTCTTGTAACAACCCTAAAAATGAATAGGATCAACACTTAGGTTGTCAAGAATGCTTGCGATTAGACCAAGGTTCACACAGACTGATACGCGTAGAACCAGACCTCAGAACCCTTACTACGACCAACCAACTAACTTGGGGAGTTAGTTGAGCTTGGAAAGGTTGTAACCAACAAGTAAGGCTCTCGAAAATGAAGATTTAATCGAAGGAGTCTTTACCGGACTTAAAAAGAAGAAATTTTAAGTTTTGAGGGTCTAGGGTAAAATGGTCTTTTACCAGGCTAAGGGTAATATCGTAATTACCCTAAATATATAAATAATTAATTATTTAATAAAATGGAGGGGAAATTTTGAGAGAGAGAGAGAGACGAATTTGAGCTCTAAGAGTGAAGTCTTGCTCCACCCGGGTTCGAACCTAGGTGGAAGCAATGATTTAAATTGTTTTTTTTAAAATGATAAATTTATTTAATTAATTAATATTTATTAGCTGATTTAAGAAAAAGAAAAGAAATCAGATTTTTATTTAAAGGTTTGAAAGAGTCCTAGTTGACTAAGTCCTTACCTAAGCCTAAACCACCTTGCACGTTTAACTCTCTCTTTCTCTCACGCAAAATCTCTCTTCTCTTTCAGGTTTTCTCTGCCAAAAACACAAGAGCTGATCAGCAACTAAAAGTTTTTCACACTTGAAGAACTTTCACGTTAAAAATTTATTTAAAACATAACCAAAAAACGTTAGGCAAAGAAGGAATTTTTCCGTCGAGTTAGTGTTGAAGCTTTTGGACTTAGAGAAATTTGGAGAGGGTTTGGGCAGCAAGTTCAAGGTTTGAATGTCAAAATAAGGTATGGGTTTTCTTTTCTCTTGGTCCCTTTCCCAAGACCCCTCACTATTAAAGATATTCAATCTAAACTAAGTTGTTCCCCATTGCATGTCCTTGTCCTAGCTCCCAAAAGACTTCGTAGGTTGGGTATTTTGTGCTGGTAGATTTAGGCATGTATGATGTTTTATTGTTGAATGTAAATATGTATGTGCATGAGATTACGAAGTGATGACTAAGGTGTAATCAAAAAAAAAAATTGTGTGTGATTACCCGTTGGGCAGTGATGTTTAGGCACTGTTTTGGAGAGGTAAAGAGGCATGTTATTGCTTGTGTTTTGTGCTAAACTTGTACATAATATGCTGTTCATATGATGTGTGAAATGGCAAGTTTTGAGTGTAAACGTTTTGCTAAATATAATTCATAAACCACGCCTAACTTACATACTAAGTAGTTGATGAAATGCCCTATGAAACTAGCATGAAAAGTTGATTTGAGGAAGGTGAAAATTATGAAAAAATTCCAGATTGTGTACTCTACAATGAGGCTTAAATCTGAGTTTTTAAAAGGAAATAAAATAGGTGAGGTCAATGGGAATTGAACCCAAGACCTCACATGACCAAGGGGCTGAAAAATTTAAAACAAAATGAAAAGGGGCTAAGGGGAATCGAACCCCTTAGCTGCAGTTGTCGTGAGAAAAATAAAAGGGAAAATGGGGTTGGGGGGAATCGAACACGCAATGCTGGGGAAGGAAAGAAGAGGAAAAAAAAAAAAAAAAGTGTGAGGCGTGGAAATCGATCCCACAACCTCAAGGCTTGAAATGGAGAGGGGCGAAAATGATTAATAAAGCAAGTGAGGCTGTGGGGGTTCGACCCACGACCTCACTGCCAAACACCCTTAGCCCCTAGCGAAATTGAATTAAAATAAGGAGGTTGTGGGGGTTCGAACCCACAACCTCCCTATTTCTGCGAATTAAATGACAAAAAAATAAAAGAGGCTGTGGGGTTTGATCCCACAACCTCTTGGTTTAGGCGAGAATGGACAAGTGATGTTAATAAAAATAAAAAGGGGTTGTGGGGGTTGAACCCACAACCTTTGGCCAACTTAGGAGTAATATTAAATAGAAAATTAATCATTCGATATTAATATTGAGATTTAATTTAGCGTCATAATATTATGAATATTAGAAATAAAATCAATGAAAAATATAAATGATATCCAATTGATTCAAGACTTGGGTTCCTTTGCCCAAACTTCCGTTTGATACAAAGTCATACGTGAACAAAATATCCAAGAATAATGCCACCTATTTAGATCAAAATCAAGATCTTGGCATATATACAAGATACATAAGTCTTGTACTACATAATCTTAGGAATGTATGAATACTTAGCGAATTATGAATGAAGCCTCATGGCTTTGTTGTATAGACTCATAAGTCTAACATACGTTTAAAAATAAGTGAACCTCAGATATATGTACTGGATGATGAAATGAACAATGAAATGATGAAACCCTAGAAGGGTTAATTAAGGATATGAAACACACCAATGGCCAAGTATATTGGTATATGATGAAATGAACATCCACGTAAATGAGGTGAGTAAATATGAGAA
>JAJJBR010001433.1:0-53180 GCA_022817965.1 Solanum lycopersicoides | reverse complement strand
CCTTAGGACAGGGTCTCTGACAACCAAGACGGTTGTGCAAGGTCGGACCGTCGTGGGTATGACGGTCCGTCACATATGTCGTCAGTGGACACTTAGAAAAAGTGTTGAGACCCTTAGGACAGGGGTCTCTGACCGTCACGACGGTTGTGCAGGACGGACCGTCGTGGGCATGACGGTCCGTCACATGTGTCCGTCAGTGGACACTTAGAAAATATTTGAGACCCTTAGGACAGGGTCTCTGACAACCACGACGGTTGTGCAGGACGGACCGTCGTGGGATGACGGTCCGTCACATGTGTCCGTGTGGACACTTAGAAAAATTATGAGACCCTTGGGACAGGGTCTCTGCAACGCAAGCGTTGTGTGGACGGACCATCGTGGCATGACGGTCGTCATGTATTCGTTGGGTGGACACTTGGAGAAAACAAGTTGTGGGTGTTGGGCGGACCCTATGACGGTCCGTCGTGGTCGACGGTCCGTCATCGGGTTTTTTCTGTCATTCAGAGACAGAACTGGGGATGCCACAATCAACCCATGTGATTCAAACCAAAGACCCAACATTTCCTAACGCTCTTTAACCTAAATACTATCAAATTTACAAGTCTAAAGCCCTAATTTCTCGGTTTTATCAAGGCATTTCGTGGGACTAATAACCTAGGTTAGACAAGATTGGTCAAGATCAAAGACCCACATGCTAATAGTAAATAAAAAAAACCAAATGAAGAGTAAATGGGTAGAGTTCAGAAACACATACCTTGGAAGAGGAGAAACAACACGGAAGTGATGGCACCCAACAAGAAAATGAGAATCACAGCAGCAGACTCCGACCAAGAAAGGAGATTTGGGATGGGGAAAGGGAGAATGTGGGGAATTTGGGAAGGGAAGGAAGTTGAAAGGGGAGGAAATGGGAGAAAGAGGGAAAGAAACGTTTAATGAAGGGGTGGGGAGTTTAAAAAGTTTAAAACTTTTAAATTCCCAGCCGGGTCGGGTCGGGTTGCTGGATAATGAAGCGACGAGACCCGACGACGGTCCGTCACGTTGTGACGGTCCGTCATGGTTCCGTCGCATGTGCCCTAATTTTTTCAAGCAATAAAGAACGTACCTGTCACGACAGAGTATGCGACGGTCCGTCACAGGCGTGACGGTCCGTCGATGTATCCGTCAGTGAATGTGGCAGAGTAATTTTCTGCAGAACTTCCTGGAGATGTGCTACCTGAAAATTTAAACCCATTAGTAGAAATGCTACCATTACTAGAAAGAAAACTATAATAGTTAGATGATACATATTGGGTTGCCTCCCAACCAGCGCCTGATTTAACGTCGCGGCACGACTGAGGACACTCGATTACTCAGACTTCATCAAGATGATATGCCTCAATCACTCATTCGCCGATTCCGCATGACCCTATATAGATTTTTAGACGTTGTCCGTTCACCTTAAACCGCACACCTTCCTTGTTTCCAACTCAACCGCTCCATGAGGGAATAGTTGGGTGATCAAGTAAGGGCCAGTCCATTTGGACTTGAGCTTGCCCGGAAACAAGCGCAACTAGAGTTGAATAAAAGCACCGAATCCCCAACATAAACTCTCGTTTCTCGATTTTTAGGTCATGGTACTTCTTCATCTTTTCTTTGTAGAGGGCTGAGCTTTCATAAGCTTTTAGGCGAAATTCATCGAGTTCATTCAACCCATTTAACCGTTGTTCTGCAGCTTCGTTCCAGTCCATTTTTAACTTCTTCATAGCCCACATGGCTTTATGCTCTAATTCAACCGGAAGATGACAAGCTTTCCCATATACTAGTTGGTATGGGACATACCTATGGGAGTCTTATACGCTGTCCGGTAGGCCCAAAGAGCATCATCAAGCCTCCTTGACCAATCTGTTCTACTAGCGTTCACTGTTTTTGACAAAATCTGTTTGATCTCCCTATTTGACACTTCAACTTGCCCACTAGTTTGAGGATGGTAAGGAGTGGCCACATTATGGCGAACCCCATATTTCTCCAATAATCCCTTGAACAATTTGTTGCAAAAGTGGGATCCCCCATCACTAATAATCGCCCGTGGGGTACCAAATCGAGAGAATATATTCTTTTTCAAGAACGCAGTGACACTCTTCCCCTCATTGTTGCGAGGGCGATAGCTTCCACCCACTTAGATACATAATCAACTGCTACTAAAATATACTTCATTCCATGAGAACTCACAAACGGACCCATAAAGTCAATACCCAAACATCAAATAACTCAATCACAAGAATGGGGTTTAGAGGGAGCTCTTGCTTTCTTGAAATGCCGCCATCTCTTTGGCATCTATCACACGCTTTGGTGAACTCATGAGCATCTTGATGAATAGTTGGCAATAGTAACCACATTGTAAGATCTTATGAGCAGTCCGGATACCACTATGATGTCCACCAAAGGGTGAGGAATGGCATGCCTCTAAAACACTCAACATCTCAACTTCTGGCACACAACGCCGAATAAGCCCATCAGCACAGCTCCTATATAAGTATGGTTCATCCCAAAAGAACTTCTTCACATCGTACATGAACTTTTTCCTTTGATGAAAGGACAAGTCCGATGGAACAATATCACTAGCTAAGTAGTTCGCAAAATCTGCGAACCATGGAATCAGGTCTTGTGAGGCAGCCAATACATGCTCATCGGGGAACGTGTCATCAATATCAGTCCTATCCCCCAACTCTGTCATAGCTTCATCTTCTAAACGGGACAAGTGATCAGCAACTTGATTTTCGGTCCCTTTTCTATACCTTACCTCAAAGTCAAATTCTTGCAGTAGTAATACCCAACGAATTAACCTCGGTTTCGCATCCTTCTTTGCCATCAAATATCTCAAGGCTGAATGGTCAGTATGCACTATAACTCTAGTACCTAGCAAATAGGAGCGAAATTTTTCAAAAGCAAATACTACTGCAAGGAGCTCTTGTTCAGTTACTGTAGAGTTCTTCTGAGCTTCATTGAGGGCTTTACTAGCATAGTAAATGGGATGAAGGATTTTGTCCCTTCTTTGTCCCAATACCACACCAAGGGCAACCCCACTAGCATCGCACATCACCTCAAATGGACTGCTCCAATCCGGAGAAATAATGATAGGTGCAGATACCAATTTTTCTTTTAGCTCGCCGAATGCTTTAAGACAGGATTCATCAAAATAAAATTTACAATCTTTCTCCAGCAGTTTGCACAACGGATGTGCAATTTTTGAGAAATCTTTGATGAATCTCCTGTAAAAACCTGCATGCCCAAGAAAGCTTCTCACACCTTTTACAGAGATAGGTGGAGGAAGTCTCTCTATTACCTCGACTTTGCTCGATCAACCTCTATGCCCTTTTCTGAAATGCGATGGCCCAAAACAATACCTTCTTTCACCATGAAGTGGCATTTTTCCCAATTGAGTACTAAATTGCAGTCTTCACATCTCTTAAGAACCTCAGATAAATGGCTCAAACACCGCTCGAATGATTCACCAACCACAGAAAAATCATCCATAAAAACCTCAATAGTATCTTCCACCATGTCGGAGAATATTGACATCATACATCTCTGAAATGTGGCGGGTGCATTGCACAACCCAAACGGCATTCTCTTGAACGCAAAGGTCCCATATGGACAAGTAAAAGTGGTTTCTCTTGATCTTCTGGTGCAATAGAAATCTGATTATACCCCGAATAACCATCAAGAAAACAGTACCACCCTTTTCCAGCGAGTCTATCCAACATCTGATCCATGAAGGGCATAGGAAAATGGTCCTTTTCGGTCCATGCATTTAATTTCCGGTAATCCATACACACCCTCCATCCAGTCACCGGTCTCATTGGAACAAGTTCATTTTTTTCATTGGGGACCACAGTCATTCCCCCTTTCTTAGGTACACACTGAACAGGGCATACCCAACTACTATCGGCGATCGGATATATTACTCCAGCATCCAACCATTTTATGATTTCCTTCTTCACGACCTCTTGCATAGGTGGATTTAAGCGTCTCTGGTGCTCAATACTTGGCTTATGATCGGGCATGAGTTGGATTTTATGAGAACAAATACCAGGAGGGATCCCAATAATGTCCGCAATAGTCCACCCAATAGCTCTTTTGAACCTTTTTAGCACTTTCACCAAACTCTCAACTTGTTGTTCATTCAGGTCTGATGCAATGATTACCGGCAATGTGTCACCGTTTCCTAAGAATTCATACCTGAGATGAGGTGGGAGAGCTTTTAGTTCTAACTTTGGAGCCTCCTCTATAGATGGTTTAGCGGGTGGAGACTCGCGATTCTTCATGTCTAGCTCATATTTCTTCGGTTTAAACCGAACATTACCACGATCAAGAGCAGCGACTAATGACCCATATTCTTCAATGCATCATTATCAAAATTCATTATCACTGCCGCCAGTGCTTCTACACCTAGACGTTCTTCTATTTGTGTCTCGGGTGACTTACCAACTTTGTAGGATATAGCAGATACCGATTGGAGCTCACCACTCTGCCATGGACCTACAAATGTTGAAGTCACTTCTTCATTGTTCAACCGAAATTTCATTTGCCCCTTTTCCATATCAACTAAGGCTCTACCCAGCAAGGAATGGCCTCCCAAGAATAATAGGCACCTCAAAATCGACTTCACAATCAAGAATAACAAAATCTGCCGGAAATATGAACGACTCCACTTTTACTAGCACATCATGGAGTATCCCTATAGGCCTTTTTACTGTTCGATCGGCCATCAGTAGCCGCATCGCAGTGGGCTTTGGATCACCCAAACCCAACTTCTTGTAAATCGAGAGGGGCATGAGATTTATGCTTGCCCCAGATCACATAATGCTTTCGCAAAATGTAATAACCCGATTGTACAAGGAATAGTGAACGCACCCGGATCTTCTTTCTTTTGCACTAAAGATCTTGTAGCAATAGCACTACAATGCTGCATTCTATCATCATCCTCAAAAGTGACATCTTTTCTTTGTAACCAGATCTTTCATAAACTTGGCATAACCGGGCATTTGTTCAAGAGCTTCTACCAAAGGGACATTGATAGAAAGCTGCTTCAACATTGTTATAAAACACCGATATTTACCATCCTCGGTCTTTTTCACTAATCTTTGAGGAAAGGGGGGGGTCTAGGCATGGGAGTTACCTTTTTAGGCACTTCAGCATCTTTTTCAGTGTTATCTTCTACTTCATCACTAACCTCTACCACTTTATCATTATCTCTCATCACCTTTTCCACAATAGACGGCATAGGTGGGTCAATGTTTGTTTACCACCACGAGTAGTAATTGCCATACAGTGTCCATCATTTTTCGGATTTTGGACAGTGTTGCTAGGGAGAGTGCCCGGTTGCCGTGTGTTCACAGTCGCAGATAATTGGGCCATTTGCAATTCAAGCTGCTTAATCGATATGGCATGTGTATCGACTTTCTGTCCAATACCCGCTACATCACTCCTTAACTCTTTCGTGTGTCTCATCACTAGCATCGAACCTCCATCATCTTGTGCAACATATCCTCAACTCGCGCCATACTACCTCCACCATCCCTAGGAGCAACTTCACGATTTTGAGGAGGAACATAGGGCCCACTCCTATCATTTCTGTTACCATAGTTACCCCTGTTGAAGTTGTTGTCGCGGTTGTAATTTCCATCACGGACATAATTACCCTCACGGTTATAGTTACCATAGTTCCGACCTTGATTCCCTTGACCTTGGCGCCAATTCTCCTGATTGGAGCCTTGGGCATTCGGTCGGAAACCCCCGTCTGATCATTTACTGCATAGGAATCTTCCTCATAATAATATTCATCAGTTGGTGGTGGTGGTTTAGACAAGTAGTTCACTGCGTTTATCTTTTCTGCACCCCCAGTGACATGTTTTAACACCAACCCAAGCTCAGTTCTCATCTGTGCCATCTCTTCACGAATCTCATCTGTGGCTGGGTTGTGTGTGGATTGCACTGCAAAGGTATTTCTCCCAGTATCTGACTTCCTAGTACTCCATGCTTTATTATTCCGGGAGATTTTCTCTAATTTTTCGGCAATTTCAGCATAAGGACACTCCCCATAAGAACCACCTGCTATAGTATCCAATACCGCTTTATTATTATCATCCTGTCCCCGGTAGAAGTATTCTTTCAGTGACTCATCATCTATGCGGTGATTGGGGACACTTCTCAAAAATGAAGTGAACCTATCCCAAGAACTGCTAACTGACTCTCCTGGTAGTGCCACAAAGTTGTTCACTCTGTCTTTGTGATTTAGTTTCTTGGAGACCGGGTAGTAACGTGCTAAGAAAACGTCCCTTAGTTGGTTCCAAGTGAAAATTGAGTTATAAGGGAGCTCAGTGAACCAAATAGCATCCTCTCCCGTCAGTGAGAGAGGAAATACTCTTAGCCCTATTACATCCAAATTCAAATCAGGCCTCCCTACACAGCTTTTACACACTGCCCTCACCTTAGCTATATGGGCATGTGGGTCCTCAGACGATAGTCCTGAAAACAAACCTCTAGCAGTAAGCATTTGCATTAGACTACTAGTGACTACAAAGGTGTGACCTTCTGGTAGAGGGGGCAAGACAAGTGGCCCATCAGAATCTGCAATATTATCATAACCTCTGTAGTATTCTTGAGGACGTGGAGCGGGATTTTGTCCCCTTTGTGCATCTTGACCAGGATTATCTGGTAATAATCGACCATGAGCATCAACTGGAGCGGGGATGTTCTGGTTTGGATCATCATCATTTATACCCAAGTTTCGATTCATATTGCGTAGTGTACGCTCTAACTCGTGATCGTAGGGAAACAAGGGTTCTCTTCCTCTCCGTGTATTTGGCATACAAGGACGTTAGTTCTGCAAAAATCAAAAACAACAAAAAAAGTAAAATCAGGAAAATATTGACTAAACTTTAGTAATAAGTTTAAGTTAATCTAAAAGCTACTTTCCCCGGCAGCGGCGCCAAAATTTGATACGCTCAAACTTACTTCTCAAATAAGAAGTAAAGCGGTCGTATCAAGTAAAGAACCCAACTGATGAGGTTGGGATCGATCCCACAAGGAAAATAGTTCAGACTTAACTTTATTCTATTATTACTATTATTTAGCCAACTATTTTCCGAGAAAACAAAAGACAAAAAGGGGGTTTTATTTCTAAATTAATGAAAATGATTAACTAAATAAAGAACAACTAACAGATTCAAATCTCGGAGTTTAATCAATTATAAAAGTAACTAGGGCTTAAGTGTTCCCCACAGGTTCCTAACTTGATAATCTAACTATAACAATTCTTCCTAATATCTTGCATGTAAAGTGATAAGTTATGTATCTCTAAATCCTTGGTCCGGCATCTAGAAATTTCACTCCGCACCTTGGTCCGGCTACGTGTGTTGCTATACTAACCCTTATCTTTACCTCATATTAAGCATTGTATTCGGTATTTGACTAAGTTATTACTCGTACCAACCAATACTAGCCTATTAGATAGTCTACACTAAATCTATGTTGATAATTCTTTTCCTATTATCTACCTCCTTGGTCCGGCAAGTAGCATTAAGGCGAGTTCTAACGTTGGCCATCCGTTAAAAAGACTTCTACACGAAAGAATTATCAATACATGCAAGACACCATTCTAGAATTGTTATTTTAGTTAGATTTACCTTGTTATTCACCCATGGTTCCCACAACCCTAGCTATGGAGTTTAGTTACCCATGTTCATAATTACACAATTCATATTGTTAATGGAAGAATTCATGCACTTACTTTTATGAGAACGAATAAATTCCAGAATTTAACTTGATTAATCAACAAAATCACCAACAATCAATTCCGGAAAGTATATCAATTACCAAAATCAGAGTTCAATACTATAACAAGAGAACTAAAAATTATCAAAAAGTCTAACCCCAAAAACGAGGTTTTTCAAACTATTTATAATAAAACAAAACTAATCAAAGAAGGATTCTATTTACTAAAAATCTGTCCAAACGCGTCTGGGTCGACGGACCACGTGACGGACCGTCATGGACACGACGGACCGTCATGGCCTCCGTCGTCCCATACTTCACACATTCTTCTGCTGCTTTCTTCATTCCCCGACGGACAGGTATGCCGGACCGTTTCAAGCACGACGGTCCGTCGAGGGTCTCCGTTCCAAAATACTTGAACTTCTTGGAATTTGGGTACTGGGACTACATCTCTGATCATCACGACGAACAAGCAGGACGGACCGTCGTGGCTATGACGGTCCGTCATGGACTTCCGTAATCCCACACTTGGTCAGACTTCCCCATCTTCCTTCAGCAGTTTCTCTCCTCACTACGATGCCACCTACGGACCGTCACAGCCTCGACGGACCGTCATAAGCTCCATAGGTGGTCTCTTCTGCATTTCTTTCTCAAAAACTTTCGCGTTCATCCTTGGACAGATTTTCTGCAAACAATGAGAAACTTACATAAAAATCAACACAAAAAGGCTTTCGACACACACTAAACTTAAGGAAAAAGCATTAGAAATACCGTGAAACCACGGTACATCATGGTCAAATGTTGTTATGGTGTGTGCTCTCCTCGTCTTAGCTTGTCCGTTGTTTAGAGGTTAATATAAACAACTTACTTTTGTTCGAAATTAATTCCGCGAGTTGATCAGATATTTTTTTAGTTCCCGGTTGACTGTCTGTTGTTTAATCATAAAGATTGGATGTTTTGTTTAGTTTGTTTAATCATGAAGATTTGCAGTTGTCTAGTTTGTTTAGAAATTTGTGAGATTTCTTAAATTATAATCACTGCATTTGGGCTTTGATAGCTAAGATCAACATGTGTATGTGTTTGTCCACAGAAATTACCATGTCTATGTGTTCGACCAAGGGGATGAAAAGAGACTTGCAAGGCTTTTTCTTTTCAGTTCCAAACCTTCATAGTAGTTTGGAGGACAAAGAGTCCGAGATCCTGATTGAATTGGAACAAGTCAGAAGCGAAGCCCGAGAGATGCATAGTCAATTCCTCCGAAACCAAGAGGAGTATAAATACACCATCGAGAAATTAAAGAGCATGAGAAACAATTTGGGAGAACTTGTCTCATGGATAGATGATTGGAGAGAGGAGATGCGGTTCGAAAATTGGGAAGAAAAAGGGCGCCGGTGCGAGGGATATCTGTTGATAATTCGGAACAGGCTTCAACAACTCATGGGACAAAACAAAAATAGCAGATCAGAGGCAGGACCATTGGGGACCTCTTAGTGGACTTCGCCCCTGTGTGGGTTTTTCTTATGTATTTAGCGGTTATTTGCTCCTGCGTGGGCTTATTTTTATTGTATCTCAGTATGTTTATCAATTGACCCATGTGTGGGTCTTTTCTTTTTTATTTCTTATTTAGTCCCGAATTAGCCCGTTTGTTTTTGCTTTTTGAACCTCTTCTATAGATGCGAAATTTGTTTTGGGGTAACAGAAACGGTTTAATTCTACACATCTTTCAAATACGCTACTCTTACTCTTGGCACAAAAGTGTTCCCCTATTTGTTTAGGACGTGTGATAGCCGTTTGTGTGCTTAAATTATTTATAAAATATGTTGCTTTTGAATGAGGATATTCTAGTCTCCTTTTAGAAAGTTTTTTGAAAATCTCTACAAAACCGAAAAGCAAGTCACAACCTCAATATTCGACTAAAAATTCTTCGAATCTTGAGTTTCTATGTCAAAACTAAATCCTACTATCAAATTCTAAACCTTACTCAATCATCTCAAGAAAGGTTGAATCGCTGCTAAGATGAAATGAAGCCAAAATGTCGAAGTTGAGTTGGCTGAGAAAGAATGGATGTTAAAATCATAGGTGTTTCAGATGCAAAATACAGGAATCGGACCTGACGTACAAGGATATATATATCAATATAACTCAGCCCTTAACAAACTAAAATATTGATAAATAAATAGTGAAACTATTGGTAAGGAGTCCATTAAAAGCTACTCCCTCCGTTTCACAAAGAATGACTTGGTTTGACTTAACATGGAGTTTAAGAGTATAAAGAAAACTTTTGTATCTTGTGGTCCTAAATTAAAGTTAGATTAAATGTATAAAATTGCCCTTTGATCTTGTGGCCTTAAAAATGCCACGTGGAAAGCTGATTTTAAAATGTTACCAAAAAAAGAAAGAGGTCTTTCTTTTTGAAACAGACTAAAAAGGAAAGGAAGTCATTCTTTTTGAAACGAAGTGAGTTTCTATGTCAAAACTAAATCCTACTATCAAATTCTAAACCTTACTCAATCATCTCAAGAAAGGTTGAATCGCTGCTAAGATGAAAAGAGGCCAAAATGGCGAAGTTGAGTTGGCTGAGAAAGAATGGATGTTAAAATCATAGGTGTTTCAGATGCAAAATACAGGAACCGGACCTGATGTACAAGGATATATATATCAATATAACTCAGCCCTTAACAAACTAAAATATTGATAAATAAATAGTGAAACTATTGCTAAGGAGTCCATTAAAAGCTACTCCCTCCGTTTCACAAAGAATGACTTGGTTTGACTTGACATGGAGTTTAAGAGTATAAAGAAAACTTTTGTATCTTGTGGTCCTAAATTAAAGTTAGATTAAATGTATAAAATTGCCCTTTGATCTTGTGGCCTTAAACATGCCACGTGGAAAGCTGATTTTAAAATGTTACCAAAAAAAGAAAGAGGTCTTTCTTTTTGAAACAGACTAAAAAGGAAAGGAAGTTATTTTTTTTTAAACGAAGAAAGTAAAATATTGTTGTTTTGAAAATTTTCCCAATGATATATTAGGCCGTTGGCCTCAAAATTAAAATTAGGTCCAAAAGTATTAGACGGACAGAAAATCATACTTAGGTCCATTTCTCTCTGCCTTTATTACCTTTATTTTATATTTATTTAATTTTCATTATTTTTGCTAGTCAAATTCTAAAGTTTTCAAAATTAATACCCCAAAAGATAATTTTGAAATAATTACTTGTATTTTTCTAAAGATTAAATAATTATACTTATTTTATTACTTCAATTACCTTGAAATATTTTTCTTTAAGTGATCCTCGTAATATTTCCCTTTCCCTACAAAATGATCTTTAGTATTAAGTTGTCTAACTTAATTAAGCATGCCTACTTTTAAAAATCGTTCACTCAAATATTTTAATTGCTGGATAACCGCAAGTTAACGGATGTTTTAAGTGCTTTTCAAAATTTTCCTAAAACATTATTATGAATCCAAATCCTCTCTTAAGTTATCACTAGATTTTTTATTTTAATCTTTAGTAATTTTCCTTTAATAATTAAGTGGAGACTCTAAAACATCGTTTTAAATTTTTAAATAAAACAAAGAGTATGTTTAGCATTGTTGTTCAGAATTGTTTATATTTTAAGACTTTTCTAAAAATAATTTTCAGAGTGATTTCTTTTGAAAAAATAATTTGTATTTCACTAATTCATTTGAAAAGTTTTTTTTTTTTTTTTGAAAAACAAATTGTGTTTGACGGGCCCTTTTTGAAAAAAAAATACTTTTGTGAGTTATATTATGGAAAAAGGCAAATATCAACTTTTAATATTAAGGTTATTCTATAGAGATAAACTATTTTAAATATCTATTATAAAAATTTAATTGTATTTTTATTTTAATTAAATAAAATCTACACATTTAAATTTTCAATCAATATTATACCCTTATTGAAGAGCTAACAACTTTAATCATTATTTTTTTTCTTTTTTCTAATCAAGCAAAAATAATATTATTACCTTTTTTTCTTTCTAATTTTGAAAATAATACGTAAAATAATATATAAAATATACTATAATAATATACAAATGTAACAAAAAATTATTATATAAAAATATAATTCTTAAATAAAACTCAAGAAAACTCATGACACATGCTAATTAATTAATAAGAAATATATTAATAAATATGTATATATAAAAGGAATATTTTAATATTGTAAAAATACTTTGCTTAAATTTCGGGTTTCCTTTAAAAGCAAATATTAATTTGTCAATAAGGGTATGTTTGGTATGAAGGAAAATATTTTCCATGGAAAATGTTTTTCTGGAAAACAAGTAAATTTTGAACTTATTTTCTCATGTTTGGTTGGTAAGTAGAAAATATGTTCCGCAAATAATTTTTAGTGTTTGATTTATGAATGAAAAATGTTCATGAGAAATATCATTTATTTTTACTAGAGTAGAAAATAACTTTTGAAATTGAAAATATTTTTCAAAAATATTTTTTTTTTTGGGGGTGGTGGTGGTAGGGGCAGAGGCGAACCCAGGATTTAAAAGTTTTGGGTGCATCGATATAAACATAGCTCAAATATAAGGTCTAAGCTAAACCTAAAATAAAAATAGACTTAAGTTTGATTCAAACCCTGGTCTAGAGGGTGATATCTCTACCTTCTACTAATTGCCCAAGAGAACTTCTATGTTTTTTATGGGTGCACTGTTGAATATATCTTACTTTCTACCAGTTTTTCAAAATAGATATACATATATACATATGATTTTTTCGAAAGTTACCAGGTGCACATGCACCCCCACGGCATAGGGTGGGTCCGCCCATGGGTATGGGGGCTGGCAGGGGGTAAAAAAAATAAAAAATTGAAGTAGAAAATATTTTTAAAAACAAAATTAATTTTTTGGGTGTGGGGTGGGGGTGGGGTGGGGTAGGAGTGAAAAAATTAAAATTTGAAGTGAAAATATTTTAAAAAAACAAACTTAAAATTTATTCTGGGAGGTGGGGGAGGGGGGATGATAGATGGGGTGTGGGGTCAAGGGTAGGAATTTTTTGGGATCGATTGGGGGTGGGAGGTCAAGGGTAGGCATCTTTTTTTTTTTTTTTTGGGGGGGGGGGGAGGTGAGGGAGGGGGGTCAGGGTAGGGGTGAAAAAATTAATTTTTGAGGTTATATTTTTTAACAACAAATCCAATTCTTTTTTTTTTTTTTTTGGGGGGGGGGACGGGGGGAGGGGGGGCAGAGTCGGGGTGAAAAAATAAAATATTTAAAAATTGTTTTTTTTAAAATAAACTTATTTTTTGGGGGGGAGAGGGGTCGAATGGAGGGGTGAAAAAAATGAATTTTTGGAGTTATATCTTTTAACAACAAATTCAATTCTTTTTGGGGGAGGGGGGGGGGGGTCGAGGTGAAAAAATAAAATATTTAAAAATTGATTTTTTAAAAAAAAGATAAACTTAATTTTTTTGGGGGGTTTGGGGGGGGGGAGGGGGCGCAAAAAACAAAAATTTGAAATTGTGTTTTTTCATAAAAAATTAAATTTGAAGTTGGATGAGAGTTTTGAAAAATGTTTTCCTTAATTTTTGAAGGGAAGTCATTTTCCTTAATTTTGAGGAAAATGAGTTGATTTGGAAAATATTTTTCAAAACTTTTGTCCCAACCAAACATAAGAAAATTGGAAAACATTTTCCGGAAAATATTTTCCTTCATACCAAACACACCCTAAGTGTTTCCAAGTCATGGATTAGATGGGCCACGTTTCGAGAACATCCTAAAAGTTCACCTTTATTATTTTATATTCAGTATTTTTAATTATACTATTTAGGGAAAATGCATAAGTATCCTCAACATATGTCCGAAATTTAAGAGACACACTTATACTATACTAAGGTCCTATTATCCCTCTGAACGTATTTTATAAATAATTTTCTACCCCACTCATGAGCTCCTTAGACACAGAATTGAGAATTCAGGACAAAACGAAAGAATTACATTTACCCCAATGTTCTCCTAAATCGCTTCCATAATCACTTTTCTTACAGGTTGCATACACAAAACCCAGTTTGCTCTTAGCTCGGAGTGTGAGAAACATAGATCTACTCCAGGCTGCATAGTTTTCCACTCCTATGAGATGAATACTTGTGAACAATGATCCTGGGGTATTCGATTGATGAAGATACAGGGGATGACTTCGTTGTTTCTCAATAGTCTCAATCGTGTCTTTGTTCGCCATGATTTTGTGAAAATTGGTAAGATGTATGAGCACAAATCAATCAAAATATTGAAGAAGAAGAGGAAAAAGAACGATCGATAAACATAGTTGAATCAATCTTCGATTCGATGCTCTGATACCATGATAAAATCTGAACTTGATGATCAGATTGAGAGAAGATAAGAAGAATGGAGAAGAAGAGTGGAGAGAATTGATAACTGCTCTTTGGGAAATTTTCTCGTATATTGATCAATACTGCACACACAACTTTTACATGTATATATACACTGTTCATAGCTAACTAACTAATCATGATAGTGGGCTTAACATGTCAACTGGTCTAACTAACTAACAACTAAGCTAATCTGTAAGTAATAACTATCACTAATTATACTTGTAAATGAAATTAAGTTATGTAGTTGTTGTAGTTTCAATAAAAATACAAAAAGGTGTAATGCAGGGCGGGGCGGATTAAAATTATGCGGGTTAAGCTCAACCCGCCCCACCCCGCACCTCTCCATTTCCATCCCTATCTTCCACCATCTCAAAATAAAATATGATCTACTCCACAATATGGGACAAAATTGATGTTGGCTACAACTATCCTGCAACTAACTTCAAGGTGAGTAAATTGCACTTTCGCCACCTTTAGACTAGAATCTAAATATATTTTTATTTTTGAAATTTTGAGATTTAAGAAAATTTACTAACCATCAATTTGGTGTTAGTTTCTACTTTACAACATTCAATTTACACCAGAGAACTAGGACATCGAGCAGTCATAATTATTAAACATTGCACAACGACAAGGTTAAGTAAATAACTTTCACGATTTCACACAATACCTTACATTTCAAATTGCTTTAACTTATTTTTCCATTTGATGTGAAACTGATTTTAAGTAGAAACCCTTCTTATTATAACACTTTAGGAACAATAATGTACGTTTTTAGAATGAATTCTGTTCTTATTGACACTTATTTTCTAGCACAAACCAGCAAGTAAACTTTAATTTACAATACAGAACTGCTTGAGCGCCACAATGTAAATTAAAAAACATTGATGAAAAGTGAAATAATAGCACATACATTATGTTAACTTCTTGACACGCCTAAGTTCTTCTTACCTACCCAACTGTTAGGAGCAAGTACTTTGTCACATTTGGAGAACACCCCAGATGTAACCGACGTCGTCGTCTTTGAAGATGACTCATACAAGCCCTTAGCATTCGTCATAATATATCATAGGCTAAAAGTTCGGAAATTAAAAGTTTTTGCATATACTAAGTGAAGTATACTTAGACTTCTCTTTTATCAATATGATCAACATTTATACGATATTCTAGTAAAACTGTCTCACATAAAAACAATCTAAAAAGTACGAATCTTGGACTTAATCAATACAATATCAATATGTCATATAGGCCTTACTAAAATAGAATTCAATTATAAAAGGAATATAAGAGTACTTCTTAAACTACTATAATCTTCATGGCTAGAATAATGAAAAGATAGCATCCCCGAACATGAGGACCTACCAACACTTGGAGAAAGGGTTCCAAGCTTCATCAATCGACCTTCTTAATCTTCAATGGGCGGACCCTACATTTGTAGTTATATAAAGTATATGGGTTAGTACGCCACATGTACTAAGTATGTGTATATGCACAAAAAATATTTAAAGACATGCATGAAAAAGACCATTTCTTTAGAAAGCATGCTAAGTCATTTGAAAGCCTTTAATGAATACAATAAAGCATATACAAGATAAGGATCATAACAACATAAATCATGATTATAACCAAAGCCATATCATCATAAAGTCATATTAACATCGCATATGCAATAGTTCATATCAACATAACATACAACACTTACCAATAATTCCATCCCAAGCCTACAAGTGCAATGCTCATGTGAAGCCCCATAACCCCACATAAACAAGTAAACTAGAGAGGGGACCATAAATAATGCTTTACCTCATACAACTTATATCATAAGTAGTCGTCATCACATATAGCAATATAGACCAACAACATGTTCATCAACATAACCAACATCATATAAACGCAACATCATATATCATAAACATTATACACATTACATGTTCATAGTACATAAGAACAATCTCCTAGGACTTCCCTTAGAGTCAATTTGTACAATGTCTAGGTAGAGTCCCATACCCCTATCTATACTAAGTAGACTTTTCAAGTCACCCTAGTCAATGTCCATTTACTTGTATTTCATTTTACTTTAGGGAACAATCGCCTTAACCGACATTAGACCATGTGAGCTAAATATGAAATAAGGTGTCATGAAATTCCACACCGAAAGAAGGTGGTCTACTTGCCAATGTAGAACTAAAACATGAACATAACATTCTCGGTGGATCCACTAGCTAGTATTCCTGTGGAGGCAACATAGTTCAAGAACTAGGAGATATATTAGAGACTCATAGTTCCATATTACATGACAACCTCTATCTCATGAGAGTCATTGTGAACCTACCTTCCAACTTGAGAAAGGACACCTCTCATATCTAGTTCACTCGGTGTTAAGTTAAAGTCCCTTTTTGAATTGTCTTTACGTTATCATTAATCATCAATCTTATCATAGGCCATATGAGATTAACTCCTTGTATAAACATGATCGTAGATCATTAGGTTGAAGATGAGAATTTCCTTTCATCACAAACCTTTATTAGTGAGATTGACATATCATAGTCATATTATGTAAGAAACACACGAGAAACATCATCAACCTTGCATTATCATACCCTTACCATGATCTCACATTCAACATATTCATAGGCCATCATATATGCATAAACATCATACATACTTCAATTGCATAACAACATCAATTATAGGCCAACATCAACATAATAGAGTAATCATGACTTTAGAAGACTTTCCTATTGCTTTCAAGAATCTTCATCAAGAACTTACACTCAATTCATAACAATCATCCAATAATATAGTGAAATACTCAATAACATAACCAATCCAAACTACTCTAGCATACACAAGACCAATTCTTAGTTAGGGTTAAGGGAAATAGTTCATTTATGAGTTCGTTCAAGCAATAGTTCCAATCCCAACATTTACATGACATTAAGTGATAGATATAACATAATCAAATCCATTATTTAGGGAGAGAACATGCTTCACACGAAGACCAACAATACCATATCAATTATTCAACAATACATACTTGATTAGCCATAGAAAATCATAATTCATCATCATTAGTCATAAATTTCGAGTTTGGAAGAAAATCCACTTGTAGAGTAAAAACCCTAGGAATTTGAATTGTTAGAAATCGTCTTTGAAAGGACCTCTTGGGAAAGAAATTCCAAGAGTGAAAAATCCATACCTTATTGACGAATTAATCCACGAATTTTGAATGAAAACCTTGGAGACTTTGTCTTCTTCCTCAAGCTTTCTTGTTCTTCAATGGTGGTTGAATAGAGAAAGTGTTTTGAGAGAGATGAGAGGGATTTGGTAATTAGATTTGGAGTGCGTGTATAAGGTTTAAAACTGACCTAAAACCAATATAAACTCGTCCCCTAAATTACCCAAAAAAAACCTCACTTAATTGGGTCTTTTTATGAAGTTAAATTGACTTAGAAACGACGCGGACTAATTTGAGAAGTGGTTGTGCCTCGCGGGGCCAATTTCAATTCTTTTTTTGAAAGTTTGGATCGAGGCAGTGAGCCTCGTGGAGGCCCCGTGTTGCGAGAAAAAATTTGCCTAGCCAGTGCTGGTTGTGCGACGCGCAAGGGGCTTCACATCTTGGTTGTCGCAAGCTTCTTTGGCAGCTTGCTCGTCAATGTTTAGGTCCTCCTCAAGGACCCTTCGGGTGGTACTTGAGGAGTCGTTACTGGACGTTTGGACCCTTTGTACTATATTTGACCTATTTAAAGTCTTTTACAAGTTTTAGACTTTATTTGACACTCCTAAACCTTCACCAAACATAGGGACGTCTAGTAGTTCGATTTAGCTAGTTTCCGTACGTCAAGGTCTTTCTTTGTCGTTTTGGCTCTAACCTTTTCTCATTGAGTTCATTACATTAATATAGGCCTGAAAATATCATTTTAAACATTATTTAATAGGCGGAGCTCTAGTCTAAGTCATAGAACTTCCGGAGTGTTACATACTTACCTACCCAACTTTAGGAGGAAGTAAGCCCTCTTCTCAAACCATAATGTTATGAACTTACAATAGAAATCATCGAAGGCAAGACTATCATGACCCAATTTAACTGTTGGGCATGTGCTTGCGCGGTCTGCTGCCTGCCTTAATCTAGTCCTTAATATATCTTCGAGTCTTGTGTTGGCATCTTCTTGTCGTTCACTATGAAGATGCAAGGTACAGACAAAATTGAAATATATCAAGATACAAGGGTTATTTTTAGAATTAAATTAATTTATTTTTTTCCATATGTAAAGTAAAATTTAAACAACTTAACTTTAGAAGTATTTTATTAAAATGACTTTTCAGAAAAGTCTTTTTGAAAAAATATAATATTTTACTTTTGATTAATTCATTTGAAAAGTGCTTTCATAAACAAATTGTGTTGACTGACTTTTAAAAGAAATTCACATTATGAAAAGGGCAACTTTCACATATAGCAAATAAAAAATTCATATTTGTATGCTATAGCAAAGTTTGCATAATTGCGCTCCATAGCAAACATAAAAACTGTATAATTCGCTATACATATACAGTTGAAGTGAATTGTATAAAACAAAGTGTATAAAACGAGAAAGAGAAAGACACTCGGGCAGGGTCTTGTATAAAAATGAAGTGTATAAAACGAATTGTATGATTATAAGTGTATAGAACAATTATATACAATTTGAATTTGTATAAAATGAGAAAGAGAGAAAGACAAAAGAGACTTGGCAGGGAATACAAAATTGAATCGAATTGTATATAACGAGAAAGAGAGAAATTAGATACAATTTGAAATTTGTATTAAACGATAAAGAGAGAAAGGCAAAAGAAATTGGGCAGGGGAGTATTTTTATTGTATAATTATAAGTGTATAGGACGAAAATATATGTACTTGCATGTGTATATACAATTTTCTCACGCTTTATACAAACAGAAATGCAATTTATACATTTCGCTTCTGTTTGTATAAGTGAGAAAGGCGAGGGTGGCGAGCGAGATTTGGGAGAGTGGCGAGCGAGATCTGGAAGAGGGGAGAGAGGGGAACAAAAATATATGTATTTATACAATTTCCTATACTTTATACAATTAAAAATAATTTTTATACACTTGTGTTTGTATAAAAAGTGAGGAAGCGAGGGAGAGATTGGAGGAGAGTGGCGAGCGAGATATTTGGGAGAGAGGCGCCTGACAATTTTTTGCAAACGTTTGCTATGGAGCACAATTAAATCAAACCCTAGCTACTCTATTTATTTTAGGTTATTAGTTTGCTATTATATACAATTATCCCTTATAAAAAGCGACAACCATTTAATGTACTTTTAATATATTACAATTCTTTTAAAGAGAGAAACTATTTTAAATATCTATTATAAAAATACAATTAAAATTATTAAATTAAAATCTACATATTTTAAATTTTTAATCAATATTATATTTAATTATTATTTTTTCCTTTTTTTTTTAATTTTGCAAAAATATTGTTGTTACCTTTTTTCTAGTTCTTTAAAATAATATATAAATAATATACAAAATAATATACGAACATAAATAAAATATTAAATTATATTACATAAAAATAAAAAATAAAATTCTTAATTAAAATTTAATCAAACTTATGAGATATACTAATTAATAAAGGCTGAACACATAAGCGGACCCTTGAACTTGCACGCTTTTTCCGTTTAGACACCTTAATGAGGTCATATTCCTATTGAACATCTTATGTATACACAAAGTGTGTCTATTAAACACTTCAATGACATTACCCAAAAATATATTGAGTGCGTGACTTTCAAACACTATGATATGAAAAAAGAGTCAATCATACCGTGACATGTGGCAAATTAAAAAAAAAGTACCTTTTCCTCCCAAACAATATTCTCTAACTTGCACAGCTCAATTCTTCTTCTTCCTCTCTTTTTTATCATTAACAAATATGATTAAAACTTAAAATTATCAAGAAATAAAAAAGGTACAACTTCGTATGTAGTTATTTTTAGCAACTTTGTTTATGGATTTTGTTTAATCATGTTTTTTTTTTTTAATTCAATCATTGTTCCTTTAGAGAGTGAAGGAAGAAACATTTTCAAGAGGTGAATAAGACATGTTCTACGGCTGATTCGAGAAAGCTAGACATTTGAAGAAGTTGAAATCGACAAATTGGACATTTCTTTCTCTGTGAAGAAGATGAATGAAGAATTTTTTTGATTTTCAGCAACAATGGTGATATGTGGAGAAGAAAGAGATGAGAAATAAAAAAAAAAGGAAAAATCTAGTGTTGGATAAATAAAAGGGGAAGATTTGGACTGTTAAGTGTGTCAATCAGACACGTCAGCTTTTTTTTCTCACTTCACGCGCTCAAAAGGCGTGCCTCAAACGACAGGTGACAAGTCAGCCAAGTGTGTTTGATAGGTACACTTTTTGAGTGGTTTAAGTGTTCAATAGGAAGGAGCTCTTGTTAAAGTGTCTATACGAAAAATCTTGACAAATTCAAGGGGCCGCTTATGTGTTCTGCCAATTAATAAATGAGAGATATATTGATAAATATGTATATATGGAAAAAAAATGAAAAAAAATAAGTTTAATCCTTATTTGTACTTTTTAGCTCCTTCCCAATAGCAAAAAAACTGGTTTAGCTTTCATTTAAAATTACTTTTACTGATTTGTTAGATACTTAATTTTTCCATAAAAATATTTTTTGTCAAAATAAATATTTCTGACCGTCTAACATCAATGTCAAACAAGTTATTAATAACTCTCCTTTCTATATAAGAGATAAGATAATAATAGTATAAGAGATAATATAATATAATATAATTCAATTTTTATTCATAATTTTAATTTTTTTTATTTAAAAAATTGATGACGTGACCAATTATATTCGACTACGTTGTCAATTTATTTAATAAAAAAATAAAATAAAAAAATTAATTCAATTTTTTTTCAGAATTATGATTTTTTATTTATTAAAAAAATTAACGACATGGCCGAATTATAATTGGCCACGTGTCAAAAATGGTTTTGCAAAATCACCGTTAAAAAATAATGACATGAATGAGCTTTTTTTTAACGATAATGACATAAATGAACCAAATTTTTAATTGATGGCATAAACGAATCTTTTCTACAAATTCGATGTCATATTTGAGCCTTTTTCCACATATATATATATATATATATATATATATATATATATATATATAGATAGATAGATAGATATATAGAGAGAGAAAGAGAAATTCTATTGTATTTAAGAAGTTGAGGCAAATGGTTTTAGTGAGAATGTGAAGTAAAGTAAGGAGAATTGGGATGAAAAAGTGTTTTTGTTGGTGACCCTCTTCCCTTAGATCGCCCATCCTGATGCCTCCCTCCAAGAAAACCAAAGCTAAAAAACACTCAACCGAATCACCGGCGCCGGCAGTTTCAACTTCCAACTTTCCAGCATGTATTCGTGCCGTTCCTCCTTCCTCCGTCGCTATCACCATCCATGCCAAGCCAGGCTCCAAACAAGCCACCGTAACTGACTTGAATGACGATGCAGTTGGGGTCCAAATTGACGCACCTGCTAAAGATGGTGAAGCTAATGCTGCACTTATCGATTATATAAGCTCTGTAAGTCCATCTTTTCGTTCATTATTCATCTAGGGTAGTATGTGCTTCTACAACATCACTGCAGTTTCATTCAATTTGTTCAGCAGTTTTTCCCCTTAATTTCTCCCCGTTTAACCTAGAATTCTCTTTTCGTGATTAATTGTATTGATGTTTCATTTTTTTTTTTCGTAATTGTATTTGGGGATCATGTATGGCCATAAAATTATTACTATATGAATTTCGTAACATTCCGGAATTAAAACAAAAAACTACAAATACCTGTTTTCACATTTCCCATTCTAGATCACTCATAATAATTCAATATTTTTGTTGAAATACAACCCCAATTTTCAAATACCATGTTTTAACTTTTTTTTTTCTTTCTAATTTCACATTTTTTTATGTCCAAACGCCCTAGATTTTGTAACGAAAGAGTACATCACTTATCCTTTATAGCTTAGACAATTAAAACCATAAAAATATTACTAACCCTGCATCTGAATATCTGTATCAATTTACACATAAGCTAAAATTGCCAAATAAGTGCGACTACGTCAGAGCACATTGTGGCTGATGAAGTTCCAGTGTTATCAAAGGCGATAGGTGAAAACAAGAGCTAAAGTATCTGTATATCAGAGCTTTAAGCTCAAAGAGAAAAAGAAACTCAGAATTCAAAGAGAAATGCCACATTGAAGGAAAACATAAAAAATATGTATATGAAATTTATATATGTAGTTCAAGAATAATAACAATAATTTAAACAAGCACTCTATAGGCCAAGGAAATGAAAATTATTAATTAGGTGAATTTTTTTGTGTTTTGTATCGCTCTCTTTAGGTTGGAATCCACGGGCGATGAGGTGCATGTTATAGCTACTTGGTGCCTGCACTGAAGTTTGTTTTTTCTGAGACAGAGCACTGAAGTTTTGCGTAAGTAAGAAATCCTATTTTGCATCTATGTTTAGGGCTTAACGCGATTCAAGCAAGCCTTTGACAGCCCTATGAATAACCAAGCAACGTCTTTGAACCGGGGAGGGGGGCGAGGGCCTTGACTGGAAGGTTAGATTTTTGGTGATGGCATACCAATGGAGTTGGACATAAAACTGGAGAAGTAACACCGAAAATGGAGCCCGTGCTGGCTAACTTTATCAAGATCCTTGTTGAGTTAAAAATAAAATTAATAATAAGTAAAAATAGTTACTACCATTTTTTTCAAGTTATTAATTAGTACTAGTAATACTTTTCACACAGTGTTGCTGAAGGAAACAAAACTACCCAAAGTAATTACATGTGCACAAGTGAAAGATCCATCAATGGTTATATAGAAGAAATTTATTAATCTACAAAGAAGTGGTACGAAGACAGAGGGGGAAGAGGGCGATGGAATAACCTGTAAGCTACAACTCCAGCGATAGTGACATAGTAATTTGCAAGCCCCAGAGAACTGAATTAAGATTTAGTGTGCTCCATTTAGAGAAGATTTTGGGGTATTACTTTTTGAATGGATTTCCATGAGGTGGAAGTTTCAAAAGAAAGAGAAAAGGGTGAGGGTCGTTGATCTAAAGACATTAGCTGCCGGCTGAAGTACATATCTCAGTTAGCATTTCCAGCAGTTTTATATGAGGGAAAAGATGAGGAAGAAAGTAAAAACATAGGCCCAATTATTTATTTACTTTTTTTTTTGTCTCAAAAAAAGTAAAAAAATAATTGGGCCTATTGCATAGGAAAAAAAATTTGTTGGCAATATTTATTTAATACTTATGTGGTAACTTATGTAGATCTCTTATTCTCGATTCAATGATTTTATGGGGCTTTTGATTTTCTGAGATACCTAAGAATAGTTGATACTTTTTGGTTACATAATTTAGTTTTCTAACTTTCCTGCAATATAAGTTTAGTACGATTACACTAGTGAAAGTAACCCCTTCTGTTTTTCTCGTGAGTGATTTTCATCTTGTGTTGGTTTGTCTTAAGAAGGAAGCCGGGAATACTAGTCTCTTCCTTCTTTCTTTGGATCTTGGAGAGGGAAGCTACTTGCGAATTGAGGAAGCAAGGATCCTAATTAACTGACATTCTGTCACCCCCAGGGCTTTGGTCTAGTGGCAAGAGTGTAACAAGCGCACATCATGAGGTTGACCTTGCCATAGACAATAACCTGATATTTAAGTGGTAAAGGATAGAGGGGAGCCCATTATACACCGAGTTTTGAACCTTGTGCCGCTGGTACTTGGGGATTTCTCGGATATAAAAAAATGTAAAATTAACTGCTAACATACCATATATAGATCATGGATGGAGTGAAATGTCTTGAGAGGAAAAGAATGGAGTGTTTGTTGAAAGAAAACCCTCAATAAAATTTCTGCGGAGTCCATTTTGATAAAATGATATTTTGCTTTTATATCCTCTGAGAAAGTAGTCATAGGGAGCTTCTGGTGTCTGATTATCAATTTGGTAAAGACAATTGCTTAGGGAATCCATTGTTATTTATTTTGGTCTTTATCATTCGTATTAACTGTTTACATTTACAAAATCATCTTTTCTGATCTTATTTGTTCTTCCATTATTTGGTACCAGCCTCTGATAAACTGCTAAAAGGTGAAAAGAGAAGTAATTTCCTACTTTCCTATACCTGTTCGTTTGTTTATTCCGATATAGACTTGGAAACCAATTACCGAGACAGCCACTTGAAATTGGTTTTGGCTAAGATTGTAGCAGATGGAAAATTCTCAGTAGTGTTTAGATGAAAATAAACTTGAATTCCTTGTATACGTGTTCTTGTTTTTAGCATTAACAGAAACTACATTTTCTTGTGTAAAATTTCACTTCATTTTGAACAGGTTGTTGGGGTAAAAAAAAGACAGGTTTCTATAGGTTCTGGGTCGAAATCCAGGGATAAGGTCATCATCGTGGAGGATGTTACTTTACAGAGTGTTTTTGATGGTCTAAACAAAGTTTTGAAAGATCAATGACTGAAACTACTGACCATGTATGTTCATGTGGTATTGGACAAGGCACTACTGGATCAAAAGAAAAGAATTTGCTTTGACAAGGCACAACTCAAGATATTCTTGTTAGCAACTATAAAACATGCATCACCAGATTCTGATTCTGATTGTGTATATGTTAGGGGCCAACTATGCAACTACTAGAGAAGTTCAATTGCTCTTGCCAGATTCAACTTCTCATTCATACCTATCGTTGCATAAAAACACTTCGTGTCATTATGTCTTGGTTAAAATGTTTAATGTTTTGACGTGAACAGGTTGATTAATCAATTAGTATGTCTTGAGGTTTATGGTGGTGAAACAAAAGAACTGCCTTTTCAGCCAAAAGATTTGTTTGTTTCTCATATGAAATGTTTTAAGTTGTAGCTTTGCCTTGTCGAATTGATTGTAGATCTATTCTGAAGTACGTAAACTAAAATTGCTAGTTTTTTTTTTTTTATAATCTAGATATGCTACAAATTCGCACACTTGGCACAAGAGCAAATAGCACAAAAGCTCCTGTTTGTGAATATGTTGTTAAGCTTGCAAGTCAGTTTGTGGAGGATTCACAGTAACACACACGTCCCTTAAAAAATAACGATCAATATAAATATTTATTACAATACTCATATTAATTAACATTTAGTGTTTGATTTTGAAAAATGATTTAACTAGTATTTTTGGTATAGTGAATAATTACAAGTGAATAGAGTGAATGTTTTGGTGATTCTTCTTGAATGTTCTCCCAATCTACACTTCTCCCCTCTAATGATAATGTCACTATTTCAACACTCTAAAAACATCTTCTTTCACTCTCAATTGGTAATTTGGTGGCCCTATGTGTGAGATAATAATGTCTAGTTAATATCTATTATTTACTAAGAATTTGTATCAAATAATATAGAGTTATTATTTTTCTCAGGCTTCGATCTAGTGATAAAAGTGTGATATGTGAGTTAGATGTAATAACCTTATATTTCAATGGAAGAACACACAAAGATGGGTCCATTATGCATTGAGTTTGACTTCGACATCATGCACCATTGACCATCAAAAAATTTCGTCTATAAAAAAGTTAGCTAATATGATTATTTTATAAGGGATTGTTTGGTAACTGGATAGTGTTATAAATTGATTAATATTTATTTTCTTTGTCTATTTTTATTTATTCATAATCTCGTAAAAAAACAATAATAAGCATTAGTACCATCTCTAATTATTATAAGTCATTTCACTTATTGAAAAATGGATTTCAAAGGAACTACTTCGTTAAGATTGGGGATTTGTTGCGATTCTTTCTTAATAGCCTGAATTCTCCCGTCGAGAATCACTTTGAAAGTATTACCTAAACTCTTCCGACTGAATATAAAGCCAATGAATTGAAATTAACTAGTACTCCCTCCGTCCGGTATTGTTTGTCATGATTTCTATTTTTAGAGTCAAACTATAAAAACTTTGACTAATATTTTAAGATGTATTTTTTCATCATATTAACATGTAAAAAAATGTAATTTATAGTACTATTCATATAGTTTTAGAATATCTAATTTTTTTGTTTAAAATATCGAATTAATGTGATCTAATTTACCTTTGAAAATTAGACAAATTGACTTTCGATAAGCGTAATATGACAAACAATTCCGAACGAAGGGAGTACTTAATAATAAGCATAACATAGATATATGACGGTGAATCATCTTTTAATTTTTAAAACTAGACAAAAAAGAATAATTTTTTTTTAATACTGTATGAATGAATTGGTTGAGCACTAGACAAACAAGTTTTTGATGAGTCTCTTTTAACTTATATAGTAACACAACTATATTTTTTTTACTAGATGAGTGAAAATGTGCTACGCACGTCCCAACTTCAACTCTCAAGTTATTTTTAAGCAGTACTTTATTGTTTACTACTGTACTTACTTTGTTCAAATTTATTTAGTCCCTGTACTAAACATATATTTTCATTTTCAAAAGATAATATAATAACATTATTATCCAATTTATTACTCCTTATCTGCTAAGCTAATATATCAAAACAAGTAAAAATAGACTAAATGCCCGTTAGATTAACTTACTTTTAGGGTCAAAATAGGGTACCATATCTACTTATGGCTTATTGAAAAACATTTAAAAATATATTAATTCAAACGGGCATTGTTTTATGAATGTGTAGCCGTATTTGATTATATGAAGTAACTAAGGAACATAGCCGTGCTTTGCGCGAGTGTTAAAATATGTGTGTTAGAATCAACTTTCTTTCCGATTAATTATATGTCCACTATGATCTTTGATCTTATCATTATTTTTTAATTTTATTGTAGGGAGAAGGGTATCTCTCAATTTATTTAATAGTTGGTTTTACCTTCCGTTTTATTATCCGGTCATTCATATTCACCATCATCTATAAACTTGTGATATGTGTGATATTAATTCTCACTTATTCATTTATTGTAATGCAAAGAACATAAAATAAAATATGTTACAAAGAGAATAAATTTTTCCGTTCCAAAACAAAACAAGAGTTGTAATGGCCTTTAATGCCATTAACATTCACATTGCGTTATCAAAATTAACTCTTTATTGTACAATATTTCCTATAGAAATTTCCTATATAAATACTTCCTTTGTGAAAGCTAACCGGTCATCCAACAAAAGGGAAAAACAAAACATTTTTCTTCTCTCATCTTATCCTTAGAATATTTTGGGCAATTGGTTTTGAGCAACCTCCAAACTCTCAGCCACGAGTGCACGTGTTTGAGAGTAACTGTGGAACCTTGGGGAGCGACCGGCTACTACGATTTGCATCGGAGTCGGGCCGAAATCTCTTTTAAGGCAGTGGCTTGCCACGACACAGTGTTTGTGACAAGTTATTTACTATTTTATAATTCCATTCTAATATAAATATTGTAGTATTTTTCCCAACAGTTTGAAAACGATTTACTAACATACAATATTGATAATGACTATTTCTTTGAATAAAACTTTTAATGATTTGTCAAAACTTGAGCCTTTGGATGGAAATAATTTTAAGCGATGGTCACAAAAACTTTTAATTTTCTTTGAACAATTAGAAGTTGATTATGTTTTATTTAAAGAATCTTCTATGAATATCTCTAACACTACTACTGATTCTAGCAATGTTATAACTGTTGATGATGTTGTTAAAAATAAGTTTGAAAAGGATAACAAAATTGTTAGAGGACATTTGCTAAATCATATGACTAACCCTTTATTTGATTTATTTTTAAATTATAAATCTGCCAAAGAAATATGGGATAGTTTGGAAAAGAAATATGGTGCTGATGATGCAGGAAAGAAAAAATATGTTGTCGGTCAATGGATTAAATTCCAAATGGTTGATAATAAGCCAATAATGGAACAAGTTCACGAATATGAGAACTTGACTGCTGATGTTCTCAACGAGGACATGAAGATATGTGAGATATTTCAGGCTAATGTTCTGCTTGAAAAATTTCCACCATCTTGGAGTGATTATAGAAATCAATTAAAATATAAGAAAAAGAATTTAACCCTCCGAGAACTTATTAGTCACATGAGGACTGAAGAGGCGAACCGTCTCAAAGATAAGATGGAAGAACTTTCTCTTAATTCTTCTAAAGCTAATCTTGTTGAATCTTCTGGTACTGTTGTGAAAGACAGGTTCAAAGGCAAACAGAAGAAAGTCTCGAAAAAGAAACTTATGAAGAAGAAAAATCAATTCAACAAGCCGGAGAGTCAAATTCAAAAATTTAAGGGCTCTTGTTTTGTTTGTGAAAAAGTTGGTCACAGAGCTGCTAGGTGCTATCAAAGAAAAGGGCAAGACTCAAAGAAGGAAGGACAAAGTGATGTCCAAGCCAATCTTGCTGAGGGTAATAAAGTGATTGCTGCTGTAGTCGTTGAGGCCAATCTAGTGGCAAATAAAATTGACTGGGTGCTAGACACAGGCGCCTCAAGGCATTTCTGTGCCAATAAAGAGTTATTCCATGACTTTGAGGAGTCTACTGATGGAGAGTGTGTATATATGGGTAACTCCACTACTGCTGTAGTGATGGGTAAAGGAAAAGTTTTGCTTAAATTAACTTCTCGAAAGACATTATGCTTGAACAATGTTTTGTATGTTCCTTCCCTCCGTAGAAACTTAGTTTCCGGAGCACTTCTCAACAAAGTAGGCCTTAAACTTGTTTCTGAAGCTGATAAAATAATTATTTCTCGCGGAGGAGACTTTGTTGGAAAGGGATATCTTTGTGGAGGATTATTTGTATTGAACATTGTTCAAGAAATTGTCAATAATGCACGCATTTCAAATTCTGCTTATATTGTTGAGTCTATTAATTTGTGGCATGGTAGACTAGGTCATGTTAATATTGCTTCTATTAGAAGGCTCAGAAAAATGGAATTAATTCCTATGATAAAAACTGATGATTTTTCTAAATGTCCTGTGTGTGTAGAAGCAAAGCATGCCAAGAAACCTTTCAAATCTGTTATTAGTAGAAAGACTGAATTACTTGAACTAATACATTCAGATTTAGCAGATTTCAAGAACACTGTTAGCAAAGGTGGAAAGAAGTATTACATTACTTTTGTTGATGACTTTTCTAGATACACTAAGGTATATCTTCTTAAGTCTAAAGATGAGGCTGAAAGCATGTTTTTGAAATTCAAAGCAGAAGTGGAAAATCAATTAGACAGGAAAATCAAGAGGTTTAGATCGGATAGGGGTGGTGAATATAGTACTAAAACTCTAGAAGATTTTTGTGAGAAAAATGGTATTATACATGAGGTTAGTGCTCCATATACTCTCCAACAAAATGGTGTAGCCGAACGGAAAAATAGAACCCTTAAAAAAATGATGAACTCTATGCTTTTAAGCTCTGGTCTATCTGACAATATGTGGGGAGAAGCAGTCTTGTCTGCATGTTATATTTTTAATAGAGTCCCGCATAAGAAGTTAGACAAGACCTCATATGAGTTGTGGAAAGGATTTGCTCCTAATTTGAAATTTCTGAAAGTGTGGGGGTGTTTGGCTAAGGTTGGTCTACCTGATTTTAAACGAGTAAATGTTGGTTCTAAGACTTCTGATACTGTCTTTATTGGTTATGCTCAAAATAGTGCAGCATATAGATTTATGTCTCTAAATGATCGTTCTATTTGTGAATCTAGAGATGCGGAATTTTTTGAGCATATTTTTCCTTTGAAAAATAATGTTCCGAGTGATGTGCAAAATAATTCTTCTACGTCTATGTCTATTAATTCTCATGTTGTACCTTCTTCTATAGTTATTTCTAATGATCATGAAAATGAACTTAGAAGGAGTAAGAGACGTAGAATTGAGACAAGTTTTGGTTCTGATTTTATCACTACTTTCTTAACTAAAATTTTGATATTAATGTTTTAAATGATGAATTAGTGTCTATCTATTTAATAGAAGAAGATCCTAAGACTTATGATGAAGCAATAAGATCAATAGATGTTATATTTTGGAAAGAGGCTATTAAAAATGAGTTAGATTCTATAATTTCTAATCACACTTGGGACTTGTATGATTTGCCTAAAGGTTGTAAACCCATAAGTAGCAAGTGGATATTTAAGAAGAAATTGAGACCTGATGGTACAATTGATAAATATAAGGCTAGACTTGTGATTAGGGGTTTTAACCAAAAGAAAGGAGTTGATTACTTTGATACTTATTCTCCTGTGACTAAAATAGCGACCATTAGAACTCTTATTGCTTTAGCCACTATTCATGATTTAGTGGTACATCAAATGGATGTTAAAACAGCATTTCTAAATGGTGATTTAGAGGAAGAGATCTATATGACTCAACCTGAGGGTTTTGTGGTTCCAGGACAAGAGGATAAAGTATGCAAACTGAGAAAGTCATTGTATGGACTAAAACAAGCACCTAAGCAATGGTATGAAAAATTTAATATCACATTGGTGGATAATGACTTTGTTGTAAATTTATCTGATACATGTGTTTATTCCAAGATGATAGGTTCAGATTGTGTCATTATATGTTTATATGTAGATGACATGTTAATCTTTGGTTCTAATGTGAATGTTATTAATGACACTAAGAACTTTTTGTCTTCTAAATTTGAAATGAAAGACCTTGGTGAAGCAGATGTGATTTTGGGAGTTACAATCAAAAGAACAGCTAATGATTTCTCTTTGTGTCAGTCTCATTACATTGAAAAAATATTGAAAAAGTTCGATTATTTTGATGTAGTTCCAGTGAGAACTCCTTATGATCCTAACATACACTTGAAGAAGAATAAAGAATCTAGTGTTTCTCAAACTGAATATGCTAAAATAATTGGGAGCGTAATGTTTCTCATGAACTATACTCGGCCTGATATTGCTTATGCTGTTAGTAGATTGAGTAGATATACTCATAATCCCAGTAGTGAACACTGGAATGCTCTTCATCGGTTGCTAATGTATTTGAGAGGTACTATGAATTGGTGTTTGCATTTTAATAAATTTCCCGCTGTTTTAGAAGGTTTTTGTGATGCAAACTGGGTAACTGACAATGATGAAGTTAGCTCCACTAGTGGCTATGTGTTTACTTTGGGTGCAGGTGCTATTTCGTGGAAGTCTTCCAAACAGACTTGTATAGCACGTTCTACCATGGAATCAGAATTCATTGCTCTCGAGTTGGCAGGGCAAGAAGCTGAGTGGCTGAGAAATCTTTTGGCATATATGCCTTTGTGGGGAAGACAAGCTTCACCAGTTTCTCTTCATTGTGACTCACAAGCAGCAATTGGAATCGCCAAAAATAGTGTGTACAATGAAAAAAAGAGACACATTCGCATCAGACATGGTGCAGTTAAACAGTTGTTGAAACTGGGTGTTATTTCCTTGGAATATGTAAGGTCCGAAAGAAATTTGGCGGATCCTATGACCAAAGGCTTGACAAGGAAAATAATCCTTGAAACGTCGAGGGGGATAGGGCTAAAGCCCATTTATTGAGGTAATGTGGTGGACCTGTTAGGCCTCAATATACACCACATTTTCTATTCCTACGGCGTGAGGCAGTGTTTTATAAGGTTGAGCTTATTTTGCTCTTAATGATTCTATAGACTTAAGGTGGTCTATTTGAGATAGACTTGATGGAGTCACCTACGTGAGTGTAAAGGTGTGGTCGCCTTTTATGAAAGACTTTGGTCGTCTTTCTAGAGCACTCATAAGACCCAAGGTGTGTGTGCATGACCATAAAAGCACTTTGTTTGTATCGCGAAGGTTGCTTAAAATTTAAGGATATAGTATGTGTTATGAGGGTCTCAATCATATTCGCTCAGTTCAAGAGTACTTCACTTTGTGGATAATAAGTTGTTGCCTCATATCACTACGTGTCAATTAAAATCGAAAGATATTGACGCTTAAGTACATGTTCCTTCCTTTTGTCCAAAATTGGTTTTTACCCTTTGTCTTTGCATTAGTGGGGGATTGTGATATTAATTCTCACTTATTCATTTATTGTAATGCAAAGAACATAAAATAAAATATGTTACAAAGAGAATAAATTTTTCCGTTCCAAAACAAAACAAGAGTTGTAATGGCCTTTAATGCCATTAACATTCACATTGCGTTATCAAAATTAACTCTTCATTGTACAATATTTCCTATAGAAATTTCCTATATAAATACTTCCTTTGTGAAAGCTAACCGATCATCCAACAAAAGGGAAAAACAAAACATTTTCCTTCTCTCATCTTATCCTTAGAATATTTTAGGCAATTGGTTTTGAGCAACCTCCAAACTCTCAGCCACGAGTGCACGTGTTTGAGAGTAACTGTGGAACCTTGGGGAGCGACCGGCTACTACGATTTGCATCGGAGTCGGGCCAAAATCGCTTTCAAGGCAGTGGCTTGCCACGACACAGTGTTTGTGATAAGTTATTTACTATTTTATAATTCCATTCTAATATAAATATTGTAGTATTTTTCCCAACAATATGTACTCTTCAATTGGATAGAAAATCTTAAATCAAATGAAATTACTCATTTTAAAAAAGAAATAATTCATCATCCAATCTTAACTCATGTTCAACCTCTAACTATATAAACCCAAACAAATAAAACTCATGCTCGATTCTTCTAAGTTTATCTTGCAATGAATAGTAATTATAGTCATGACCGCACTCGAACATAATGCAAATTCATTATATTTATTTAAATAAAAGAAAATGATGAATGTAATGGAGCATGTAAGAATTTTTTTATTCTCCATTAAAATGGAACATGAAAGGATGTGCTATTTTATTAATGTGTAATATTAAAAGGTTAGCAAAATATTGACAATCTCTCAATCAGATAGTATTAGGATAATTTATTAGATTAGAAGGAATATCAAAATCCGTTACTATTATTTCTTAAAATAGAGAATAAATTATAAAAAAAGTAAAATGAAGTCTTTCATATGATGAGTTATGACTACTTATTAACAAATCACACAAATATGAATATTCGTTTTTCTTAACACCTTTCATTATCCCTTTGTTTTGTAATAAAAGAAAATGCAAATAAAGAAAACAATCAAATAAAGAAGAAAAGAAAAAAAGATAATATAAGGTTGATAATTAATATTGTACCCATTTTTTAGAAAAGAAATCAACCTAACAAAACAAAGCAACTTTAGTTTCTATAGTTCTTTCAATATCCTAATATTTTTATAGAATGAATGTGAAAAATATTTCATATTAAATAAAAATAATTAATTTTACTTTGAAATATAGAAATAACATAAAATAAATAACTAATAAAGAATGTATGGTAATTTAAAGATATGAGTTGTAACCTACATTTTTTTCTTTTCTAAAGTCTCTTTTTGATATTAATTTTTCTTGATATAAATTGTGACACAAACGTTTTTTAAGAGAGATTTATTTTTCATTTCTCTTAAATAAAAGCTAAAAGAATAAAGAGATAAAAATTGTGACGAACATTTTTAAGAGGGATTTTTTTTTTCATTTCTCTTAAATAAAAGCTAAAAGAATAAAGAGATAAAAATTGTGACACAAACGTTTTTTAAGAGGGATTTTTTTTCATTTCTCTTAAATAAAAGCTAAAAGAATAAAGAGATAAAAATTGAAAAAGAAACCTCAAAGAATTTTTAAAAATCAATTAAATGTATCCATTATTTATGAGACCAAATTCCACTTTTTTTTAACATGAATGTGAAAAAATATTCCATGTTAAATAAAAACAATCAGTTTTACTTTAGAATATAGAAATAACATGAAATAAATAAGTAATGAAAAATAAATGGTAATTTAATTTAACAATATGAGATGTAACCCCCTTTTTTTTTTTTTGAAAAAATTAGTAAACTAATCACAATTCCTAACTTAATTAGTAAAAACATCTACACTTTAAAATATTTATTTAATATGTCAAAATGTCAATATTTTAAAAATAATTTGTATCCAAATACTATTATTTGTCTTTTCTTTTATTTCTCAAAACAGTCCAATATTAAATATATTCACTACCCATTTAAACTTCTCTTAGACTTTAATACCATTAAATTTTTTTCATCTTTAAGATTTTTAATTTTTTTCTCTTTTACCATTTTCACCATTATTTTCTCTCATTGTTGAAGAAGAACTAATATTCAAGTTCATACCAATTTATTCAGATCTATCGATTAATTCAAGAAATCTCTCAATACATAAAGGTATTTTCGAAATCATCATTTATTTTGCGAGATTTCATGAGATTTTATTTTCAAAATAAAAAATTATGTTGAATTTTGGATTGCATGTATTACAGATTTTTCGTCATTATTTTTATTTTTATATGAGTTTGTTAACATACTCATCAAATATTTATGCATTTCGGAATTTTAGTATTTGAAACACTATTTTTTATGATTTTGTTTTCATATTTGAGATTTAGTAGATTGTAATTTGTAGTAATCCACATAAGCATTCATACATAATATATTGTTTGATTTATTTGTATATTCATATTTAATAATTTCGAATTTTGCTTATAGGGTTATTAATTCACAAATAAACACAAATTCAGATTTGAATTTGGTGAAAAGAATTAGAAAATAGGAACATAGAAGACGAAGAAGAAAGAGAGAGTCAAAGAACAAGGTTGCGAAATTGTATTCACATCAAAATAATATTCATATTAATTTTTGTTTGTCAATTATTTTTCTTTTACTCATCCTTTATATTTTTATTAAGAACATTGTATTTCTTTTTTATTTGTAGTCATTCAAATACGTATCTCATATGAATTTGTATTTCTTAAGCATAGATGTATCCTATTTTTTAACAGTCAATTTGTATTTTTTTAGAATATTGTATTCTGATTATATCATATTCACTATGTATGCTACCTCATATGAATTTGTATTTCTTAAACATATATGTATCCTGTTTTCAACAGTTAATTTGTATTTTTTTTAGAATATTGTATCATGATTATATTATTTTAGTATGTATCCTATCTGTTTTTCAGAATCTTGTATTCTTATTACTTTCATAGTCAATTTGTATTTATTTTTTTAGAATATTATATCCTTCCTCAACATATTTATTATTTCCACCAAGTATGCTATTTCCCCCCTCCCCCCCCCCAAAAAAAATCTATTCATATATATTGAGATACGTGTATATATATATGGCAATCAAGTAAAACAATTTTGATCACCGAAATACAATTTGTAGTTTGAAAGAAAAAAAATCAATTTTAATTTGAATGGTAAAGTGAGCTCATAAAATGTACAAAATATTGGTATACAATTATAATGAAAACATAACAAAGGAAAGTTGATCTAATAGAATGAAAAAGGATTTTTTTTTGAATTGTAAATGATGAGAATTTTAAGTGATATGTTCCTTTTCTAAAAAATATTATCTCACTTTTTCATCATACTATTTTTTGTATTTTATATATTATTATACAATATTCTAAATAAAAACTAGAATAAATAGAAATACAAATAAAATACATATTGAAATGAATAAGAAATACAAGATTTTCGAAGAAACAAATAAATACACATGAGAAAAATATAGGGAAAATGCACAAGTACACCCTCAACCTATGCCCGAAATCTCAGAGACACACTTATACTATACTAAGGTCCTATTACCCCCCTGAACTTATTTTATAAGTAATTTTCTACCACTTTGGAAAAAAAAGTCAACCAGCATTGAGCCCACATGATAGTGCCACGTAGGCCAAAAAGGGGTAGAAAATTATTAATAAAATTAGTTCAGGGAGGCAATAGGACCTTAGTATAGTATAAGTGTGTCTCTGAAATTTCGGGCAAAGATTGAGGGGGTACTTGTGCATTATCCCAAAAATATATGAATACAAATATGTTTCTTAAATAACTATAGATTCATTTGGCATACCTATTGGAATGAATACAAACTAATAAAAAAAAGGTTAAGATTCTGGAGAAAAAAAAAGAACAAAATTTGAGTTTTATTTGAAAATGTAACTGATGAGAAAATTAAGTGATCTTTACCTTTTTTTAAATATTCTCTCCCTTGATTTTCTCCTTTTTTGTTATTAAATAATTGTATTCTTTAAATAAAAATAAATAATAAAAACATAAATAAAATACATAACAAATTAAACTTTTGACATTTTTACTAAATATTGAAAGTGTTGCTAATGAGCCCTCTTAAATGTTAATATATTGACATTTTGAAAACTTTCCCTTTTTTTTTCCGGTAACACAAACGTTTGTTTAAGGGTAACTTTTTTTTTTTTATCATTTCTCTTAAATAAAAATTAAAAGAATTAAGAGATAAAATTTAAAAAGAAAACTAAAAGAATTAAAAAAATCAATTAAATATATCTATTATTTGTGAGACCAAGTTCTGATTTTTAATGCATCATTTTCTTTCTTCATTTAAAATAAAATAAAGGGATAATGCACAAGTACCCCCTCAAGCTATGCTCGAAATCCAAAAGACACATTTATACTATACTAATGTCCTATTACCCCCCTGAGCTTATTTTATAAATAATTTTCTACCCCTTTTCGTCCTACGTGGGACTATCTTGTGGGCCTAGCTTGTGTTGATATTTTTTTCAAACTAGTGTCACGTAGGCCAAAAGGGAGTAAAAAATTATTTATAAAATAAGTTCAGGGGGTAATAGGACCTTAGTATAGTATAAGTGTGTCTCCGATATTTGAGGCATAGATTGAGGGGGTACTTATGCATTTTCCCTAAAATAAAATTACATGTTATATAATGAAAAAAATTACCAAAATTTGGTATTCAATTGATACATTTTTCTTAAAAGGAAAAAGGATCAAATATGCCCTAAACTATTCGAAAAGGTCTAGATATACCTTCCGTTTAAAGTTTGGGTCACTCATGTCATCGCCGTCCAATTTTTGGCCCAAGTATGCCCTTATGGACGTTAGTTGGTATGTTGGACATATCCAACTCATTTATCATTTATTTACGGGATAATTATACAACTAAACTAACATTTACTACTTATTTATGTTATATGACTATAGTTTCAATTAATTATAGAAAATGGGTATTGTTTAAGAAAATGGTTATGTGGGTCCACCTATTTGTATAAGATCGTGTAGAATCCCACTATCTCTTTCTATACAAATATATTAATGACATTTCTCTAACCTACTCACTGATTTTCTCCTTAATCCGCTCATTACCCCATAAATCTCTCAACTGATTGAAAATTCAAATTTTGAATTAATCTCTTTTTATTTTTAACTTCCAACGTTTTCTCAAATTTTTTTATTTGTATAATTTTTCAATTGTTTTAATTTTTTCATCGTTTCATAGGAAAAATCTCGAATCTGTTTGATTCCATCGTTCTAATCATGAAGGAGCAATCTACATCGTTCTAATCATGGAGGAACAATTCTCATTGTCATAATTATGGAGAAACAATCTCCATCTTTTTTGTTAGGATTAACTCAAGATTTTGAAGGAATTGCAGGTTTGATTGTCAAATCTAAAACTATTGATTCAAATATGGTGAGGAGACTAGATTTTTAAGTTTCGCAATAACCTCATCAGGATGCAATAAATATGTGTTGAAAGCTTCAAAGAAAAAAAAGAGAAGAAAAAAGAGTTAATAATCATGACTTGATGATTCTTGGAAAAAAGAGTACAAGAAACATCTTCTAGAAGCAAAAGATTTTGAGGTATAGCCTTGTTTTAGTTTTTCTCGATTTGTATATGTGTGGTTTAAGTTGTATATGAGAAAATAAATTAGTTGAATTGTATATGTTACATAATTAATAACAAACAAGAGAATGAAGATGTTGAGGTATTTTTCATTTTCTTTTTATGTTATTTGTATATGTATATTAAGTTCATTAGGTTGTTTGTATACAAGAATTTAATCGTATGCATTATATGCTTTAGTTGTACATATTACATGATATCAAGACACAAATGTATAAGTCAACAATTCTACAAATTAAATATAGAAATTATCTAACATACAAATCAGTCCAAGACATATACATATTGATATAAGTCAAATACAAATATTATTCACATATACATATTGATATAAGTCAAGTACAAATATTATTCACATATACATATTGATATAAATTAAGTACAAATATTATTCACATATACAAATTTTTGTCTTAAAATATACTAGTTATATACAAACTATATAATATACAATACGCTTAGAAACATATACAAATTCGTAAACACACACACAAAAAAAAAACTTAATCTGCAAATCTATACTAATTATATACATATACAATTACCACATACAAATCACTATGTGTTTTCATCATAATTGTGAAGTACTTATAAGTGAACTATACAAATAAATCAACTACTTCATATATAATGCTAATATGCTTAAAATTAATACTTTGTTATTGATTCATAATCATACAATCAAAACTAATATAGTGAAATACAAGACGTTCAATTTGAAATTAAAATTGAATTGGATATACACAATTAGAAGGTAGAATCTGAAATTTTTGAATTTTGAATTTTGAATTTTGATTTGTTGAAAGATTTTATTTGAAGAAGAAGACTTATTTGGTAAGGTATCTTAATTAGATTTAAAAAGCTTTAATTAGGAAATCATTTTCCATAATTATTCCACAAAATTGCCGTATATTTAGTTTACTAAATTTTAACACCATTTTGTATAATTAATTAAAAATTGAAATATACAAATGAAATATGTTTTAGCTATTTAAACTATAGTTATGTTGCGTAAATAGGTAAACACTAGTTAAGGAAGCCCATTAAGTTTCATACCATAGTTATTTATGAAATTTTTCCTTTATTTAAATGCCATATGGAATTGTCATGTCATTTTGACCTTAACACATGACATTTATATGAAAATGGAAAGGGATTCGGACTCATAAACACCTACTTCGATCCATAAATCAACCTCCATTTTAAATAAACTATCCAACTCGTTTTTAACAATTTTGATTAATTTTTATTTTTTTGGTAAATCTCGAAAATGAGTAATTGATTAATAAAAAAATAAGAAAAATATGAAAAATAATATAACATTAAAACTAAAAACACAAAAATAAATATAGTAACCTTAAATCCAACAATTTCAATATTTCAATTAAAATTTGATTTTTTCGATAAATCTCGAAAATGAGTAATTGATTAATAAAAAATATGAATTGTACAATTTTTTTTATAAATTAACGCCAAAAGTTCACAAATATATATAGTAACCTTTAATTCTACAAATTTTTTTATTTTTTTTTTCCGACAAATTCTGAAAATGAGTAATTTATTAATAAAATGATAGATTTTTTTTAAATATAACTTTTTCAATAAATTAATTATATTTTCTTATTTTTTTATTAATAAATTAATCATTTTCGGAATTTATCGAAAAAATTAAAAAAAATTGTAGAATTAAAGGTTACTATATCTATTTGTGAACTTTTGGCGTTAATTTTATATTTTTTTCATACTTTTCATATTTTTATTAATCAATTACTCATTTTCGAGATTTACAAAAAAAATCAAATTTTAATTAAAATATTGAAATTGTTGAATTTAAGGTTACTATATTTATTTTTGAATTTTTTGCGTTAATTTTATATATATATTTTTTCCATATTTTTCCTATTTTTTATTAATCAATTACTCATTTTTGAGATTTACAAAAAAAATAAAAATTAATCAAAATTGTTAAAAGCGGGTCGGATAGTTTATTTAAAAGGGGAATTGATTTATGGGTCGGATTAGGTGTTTATGAGTCCGAATCCTTCTCCATTTTCATATAAATGTCATGTGTTAAAGTCAAAATGACATGACAATCCCATATGACATTTAAATAAATGAAAAATGAGTTGGATATGTCCAACATACCAACTAACGCCCGTAAGGGCATATTTGGGCCAAAAGTTGGACGGCGAGGGCATGACTGACCCAAACTTTAAACGAAGGGTATATCTAGACCTTCTCGAATAATTTAGGGGCATATTTGACCCTTTTCCCTTCTTAAAACTTTAAATAGGGCATTTATCTGAAAAAAGATAAAATAATATATTTGAAATTACATTGTAACTAATACAAGCTTGCAACATACAAGTACAAACTCGCTATTGATTGTATATCGCATTTCAAATGCCTAACTTTATAGGATTATATAGATAAATTAGTTAAAATATTACTTTATGAAACTATTTAAAAGTTGAATAAAATTTCAAAAGAAAATTATAGTAAGCAAAAGTAAAATATGTTAAAGACTAATATATATAACACAAATACACATATGAAAAAAAAAAAGACTAAATAGAAAAAATGTTTCATTCAATCTGAAATGATGAAATATATATTAGGCGTTAGTCGAACAACCTATTTTTCACATATAAGTATAACCTTCATTCCAGATAAGTCGATTTTATGAAAGCAAAATCAAGAGTGGTGATATCATCAAAATTAGAGTATACCTACCAACTTTTGATATGCAGATTTTCCTTTTGAACGCAACAAGTACTTTCAATTTTTGTTGATTTTGAACGAATCCATTAATGATAACCAACAACACAAATCATTTTTACCTCATAACTTCTTCTTAGTCGTATTGTAAATTTTGTATGACCACTGTTTGATGAATTTATCACAATTGAATATTTGCCTTTTCAATTTCCATCCCTCCATACTTTAAGATTAATCATCAAGTTGTTGTAAAACTAAAGAAGAAAAGAACAATATAAGATGAAGACAAGAAGAATATAAGACAAGAGGAACAATGTAAGATCACTTTTTTTCTTTCAAGTGTTCACCAAATCTTCAAGTGTGTACAATATGAACCCTTATGCCTCTATTTATAGTGTAACATAAAGGAATACAAAAGGTTAGTCATTAACATGACATTAACATGAATATAATAGAGGAGGTTATAAAAGTGAAAGGTTACAAGAATAATGGTTATGCTTATGGAGGTTATAGTTATCTTCATAATGGAAGAAAGTAATGGAAATAATCGGTGAATAACTTTTTGGTGTAGCGGACATCTACAATATATTATTTTATAACACTCCCCCTTGGATGTCCATAGAAAATATGTCTCGTTAAAACCTTACTAGGAAAAAGAATCCCGTGGGAAAAAAATCCTAGTGAAGGAAAAAGAGTACATATATCTTTTAATACGCTTTTAATGTTGCCTCGTTAAAACCCTTACCAGAAAAACCCAATTGGGATAAAACCATGATTAAGGAAAAAAGTACAACGCGTATTTTTCTCCCCTGATAAAAACTTTACTTGATATCTCGAAAATAATGCATTCCAATCTTGTATCACAACTTCTCAAATATTGAATTTGGCAATCTTTAGTGAATAACTTTACAAGATTATCACTTGAATGCATTTTTAACATCTATTTCACAATTTTGTTGAAGATCATGTGTGAAAAAGACTTTTGGTGAAATATACTTTGTCCTATCTCCTTTAGTTGTATCCTCCATTCAATTGAGCTATATATCATTTTCGTATATGGTGGCTGGAATATCCTTTTCAAAAGAAAATTACATATTTCCTGAATATGATAGATCATGATTTCAACCATACACACTCCCGACATAATTTATAAAATCAATATTATTTCTGCATGATTTGAAGAAGTGGCTACTAGTGTGATTCTTTGAATTTCCAAGATATTATTGTGTCTCCATATGTAAATATTAGTCCATTTGCGATCGAGCTTTATGCAAATCAAATAAATATTATGCATCTACATAATCAAATCATTTCTTACTCGGGAATTGGCCTATTCAATTTTATTGAAGCTCGTTTTTTTTTTTTAAAAGAAAATCACACATCTTCTATGTGTTGAGTCACTTGCTTTGCTAGTTTCTTGTCATAACTTGAACCATACTATGACAATCTTTTCATATAACTTTTGTTATGTAGATCAAATAATTTTCTAGCATTTGCATAACCATCAATCAAGTGCACCAATTGCACTAATACATGACATTTTAAATCATCTTCATGAGGATGGGGAGATTCTTTCTTTGTGTTAAGCAATCTCAGATTCATTGGGTACTTAATGGAATTGTTTTAAGACCTTTTAAATCCTTTAAAAATTTCATACAACCTTCATCGTGTAGTTAGACATGATAACTAGTCATTATACATATTCAAGTATTTCATTTATTGCCGACTGAAATAAGTCTCATTGCATCCACCATTGGAGAACATATCTCCATTTAATAATGTCAAGACATCTGCAAAAACCCTTTATGCCCTGAGGCACAAACCGTACTTTATATCTTACGGTTATACTTTCGCACAATGATTCATTTGTAGCCCCGCTAACATATATTTTGATCTATGAACTATATATTCAAAAGCATCACTTTTCTAATTGAAACAAAATATACTTGAATAGTGCATTTTATTTGGCCAATCATTTATCTGTCTACATTATATGACACATTCGAATTTAAGATCCTCGTCACCATTTATAGCATTGAGTGTTACTTCATATCAAAAATATCATCGACGGTCATTTTGATTTCATTCCAATACGACAAAACTTATCGAGATCTCCTCATTTTTCATCATTTTCAGGTACCTGAACCTTTGTCAAGGTTTTATGAAACGTTATGTCATAGTTCTCTTTCAAAGCACTTACCTCATTATCAATGACCATTTTGATAATTTGCTACTTTCCTTACTCAAGGAGTTCTACATTTGGAATCGACTGGTCTATCACGCTTCTGGCGTACCATAGACTTTGTCCTTCAAGGACTATTTATTAGAGCATTTGCACCTTAATTAAAATATTGGGTCAGCAAATACATCTAGAAAATTATATGTAAAATTTTGCAAATGAATTATCTCTTGAACTTCAAGTTCACGTTTTTTTAACGAGGATCTAGGTAATTCACCCCACACATAATTTCAGCTGTTAAACATATCTCCCCATAATGTTAGGAAATCTAACATTCACCCCAACCTCATTTGGGGATCCGTCGTTGTGCGTGGCGGAGCAATAAAATCATATGTGCACACAGCAAATTTTTAGATGGAAATTATTTGGTTCCTGGCCCTGAACCAATTATGATGGGAGAACCTTGTTGGCTTGATGCATACACGTTAAATAAACTCATCTCATACCAAATTTTATTTGAGAGATTGTTCTCAAAATCATTGGTCTAACTATAATTGGAGGCAAACAATTTCTGCTAAACCGACCAGTATTATCGATATAGTTTTATAATTTTTGTGTGTCGTTTAGAGCGATTAGGCATTTTAATTTTAAGTTTAAGCCTAAGTTTGACTTTAGCCAATATTCTGAGTAAGCGCGCTCGGATGAGAATTCCATCAGCGCGGTTAGCTCCGGAATGTTGAGTTTGGTCTAGAATGACCCTTTATTTGTGTTCTGAAAATTCTGAGATTATTCCAAATCCTTTGGCGGTTTTAGACTTAAAATGACGATTGGGTGTGAGACTCACTTTTTGTCAACATGACCTTGTATGGAAATTTTGACTGCGCCATTGAGCCTCAATATCAAATTTGGTATGGTTGCATATCTCATTTGCGTGCATGGTGTTCCGAACAAGTTCGGAGCACCCCATCGGAGTTTTTAATTTGTTGGGAAATATTGCACAAAAATCTGCTATAAATTGCAGAAAATTTTGCACATTTTGGAAATCTTTAAAAACATCTTAGCTCTCCCATCTCTCAACCGAATTAGGTGATTCAAAGTGCAGGAGCTTCGTATTTTCAGTGGCTACGGTATAGAGTGTTCAAAAGTTGTCGGGTGCATGTATTTCAAGGTGAATTCTGCAATTAACCTGACTGTTAGGCCCTTTTTTGAGCAATTGTTTTTCGCTTTCTTATTTTGGTCATATCTCTCTCATTTTCGCTCGGTTTTGGATGATTCAAAGTCTCACGTGTTGGGAATTATCGTGGATACGTATTGGAGTGTTCAAAGAGGGCGGGTGCCTTTTGATTATCGTAATTCCTAGTTTAAACTGTTGCATGTTTCTTTTAAGTTGATTAAAGTGGGGGTTTCTTGCATGTTGGGGTTTTGCTGCGTTTTGAGCCCCGAATTGTGTTTCATTTTGGAACAAAAGTTTGGGGTACTATTTTGGGTCTCTTGGTAGAGTCAAATTCATACAGTTCAGTGCGAGTCCCACAATTCCCTTTTTGACTCCAAAAATTGACTCGTCTCCGTTAGTTGTGATTTTTGTGTATAAACGATCGTACTAATGTTGTGATCCTATATTTGATAGAGTGATAGAGTTCAAGGGTCGTTCAGAAAGGAAAAGCTCCAGCAAAGTGATTTGGAGTGCGCGCGGCCTGCCTAAAGGTAGGCTACAACTTCCTTTCTATTAGATTGAGTTTAATTGTGTAAAAACATGTCGATTTGAGTTAATTAGGGGTGAGTACCAATTTTCTACTTTACTTTTATTAGATAACTTATGTTAGGATCAATTGTCCTTATTGCGGGTGTCGTACCAATTTGATCAGGTTAGTAAGTTGCATGCTTATGTGCTAAATGCGATTGTATGCTTGTATGTTGTATGCTTTGTTCATCCTTAACTGTGAGCATGATGTCCTTATACTAGGTTAGGCTAGTGTTGCCTTAGACTTATGATCCGTGTGGGCTGGATAGCCTTGACTTCCTGTCGACGTTGTTCGGATGACTTAACTCCTAGTTGACTAGAGTAGCAGACTTGAGTCTGATAGTATAGGCTTGGATCTTTTTCTGTGATTTTTTAGAGTGGACGGCGTTCCACGATGGCTGGCGTTGGATTGGATACTATTGGAGATACCATAACCCCTGGGGTCGGTCTTTCTAGCTGGGCTGGGAGCATATCGCTAGCTGAGTAGACTCGTGTTTTCAGCGATCTCCCCTAGCCTTCCTTTCTATATGGACTGGGAGTGTCATGTTGGCTGGTGTCCTCGGGTCGCTCTTTCTAGCTACGCTTGGAGCTGGCTACATGGTAGGACGACTCGCGATATCAACCTCATCCTCGGGTCCCTTTTTCTAGTTAGGCTGGAAGTAGATTGTTTGGTAGGGTGCCCCCTGGAGTCACTCTTTCTAGCTGGGCTGGGAGTGCGCTTCTAGTTTGGTGGATTCTGATGGATTATCTTGGTTACTTTGGGCTGGGAGCCCGGTTTTCTTGTTTCTCAATATACTTAGCTATTTTGTGTACCTGTCGGGCTTATGGGGGTTCGTTCAGGTTTTATTTATACTTGCGCACCAGTGTACCTTCTGGGCTTAAGAAGTCCAATTAGGTTTAGTTTAGTTGTACTTAGTTTATTTATGGTATGCCCGTGTGCTTTCTTTTCATACCCGCTTTGACCTTTTTGTGTCTAGATTCTATCCTTTCTTATTGTTTTTACCCTTTTTGCTTAGTCAACCCTTGATGCCTACTGAGTACCTGTTGTTTTGGTACTCATGTCTATTTCGTGATGTAGGTCCCAATTCCTGTTATCAGCGGTGATTAGTTCCAACCTTTTGTTGCAGCTGTGACTCGGAAACGGGGGTGGGCATTTGATGTTTTGTTTTGTTCTTTCTCCTACTTTTGTTTTAACTAGTCCTTTTGGTTTTGAGACACGCTTTATTGTGGTCCACTATTAGGACTTGTACTCTTTATTAGATATCTCTGTACCAGTGACTTTCAGGTTCTGGGAGGGATTTCTGTATATATATTTTTTTGGTTTGCTTCCGCCTTGTTGTCTTTGTTTAGATTATTGTTTTCATTAGTTTCTGCCTTTTCGCTCATTGGTTGATATTATGGGTCACGGGTTGGCTTCCCTACTAGTGGGGTATAGTAGATGCCATCATGACTCGAGAAATCGGGTCGTGACAAGTTGGTATCAAAGCCTCATATTCATCGGTCTCACTTGTACAAAGCTAACGTCAAGTAGAGTCCTGCGGATCGGTGCAGAGACGTTTATAACTTATCCTTGGGAGGCTATAGGATTTCTTAGGAAGAATTTCTCTTATGTTTCACTTTCGTTCAATGTGTCTCATTGGTTCCTTGAAATCTCACTTGTTTTGCTCTTTCGCAAGATGGCTCGCTCGCGAGGTCGCGCGACCTGGGGTGATGCATCCAGGCCTACAGATAGAGCCCCAGCTTGGGGTAGACGCCGACCCCGAGATTGAGGCAGCGCCACAACACCAGCAAATGATAGAGAGGAGGTTCTAGAGCTAGTATCGGACCCTCCAACAGCTCATATACCAGCTCCGCCGGTGGGGCCGGGTCCAGCCCAACCACCACCCGGACCAGTTTTGGCTCCAGATGTTTGGGCTGCTATTGCACAGCTCTTGAGTGTGCTTAGGAGTATGCATCAGCCACCCGCCCCAGCTACACCAGTACCGTATGATCATCTACATTGGAGGAACCTCAAGTCCAGATACCACCTGAGGAAGTACAGCCCTTGGCAGCAGATAGACCTATGTCACTCGAGGACCAGAATATGCTTGGTGTGTTCTCAGGTTGACACCACCAAGGTATTCTGGGGCTGTGGGTGAGGATGCCCACAAGTTTCTTACTACTTGTCGTGAGAGGCTTTGCACTTTGGGTCTAGTGGAGTTTAGAGGGGCTGACTTCATTGCTTACCATCTAGATGGGCCATCTAGGCAGTGGTGGCGCATGTTCATGCAGACCAGACGAGTTGGATGAGTTTTCTGAGGCCTTCCTGGCTAAGTTTATCCCTCGAGTCAAAGACCGCCTTAGGGATCAGTTCTGCAGGTTGGAAAAGGGCTCCATGTTAGTGGCAAAGTACGAGACGAGGTTCTAGGAGCTCTCCCGTCATGCCAAGATGATATTACCAACATATGAGAAGAGAGATAGGTGTTTTGTTTGTGGGTTGATATTGCAGCTTCGGCTTGAGACTAATCTTGGTTTCTATGGGTCGATCCTTTTTAGACGTAATTGACCATGCCAGTACTATGAAGCATCTTTATCGCGAGGCCCAAAGGGCCATCGATAAGAATGCTAGGCATGAGGACAACTACAGTGACTCCTACCCTAGGTCCAGAGATTATCATGAAAGGATTGGACGACGGTTTTGACAGGGTCAGTCTAGCAGACCTACTCAGGCCTCTCTTCAAGCATCAGATGGTGGTGGGGCGAGGCCAGTTTGAGTCAGGGCCGCGAGGTGTTTCTGTCGAATTCTTCAGGCTATGATGGCCATTTTCTTGGGAGTCGCCCTCAGCAGGATTGCTATGAGTGTGGTGAGATGGGTCATTGGGCCAGGGACTGTCCTCAACATAGTCGGATTGCTCCCGCTCCTCAGGAACCTCTCCCAGCTTTACCAGCACCTCCAGTTAGAGGTTGTGTTTAGGGTCAGGATCGCAGAGGTGTTCATCATGGTACATGAGTTGGTCCCCGATGAAGCAAGTTAGGTGGTGGTTTGATGGTCAAGGAAGAGGCAAACATAGCCATTTCTACGCAGCTCCAACAAGGGTGGAGACTGAGGCATTAGATGATGTGATCACAGGTGCGATTATTTTATGCTAGCAGCCCTCCTTGGCTTTATTTAATCTGGGCTCTACTTTTTCGTATGAATCTATTTACTATGCTCTCGCTTAATTATGATTTCTCAGCCTCTGGTAGTGTCGTTGCGTGTTTTGACACCCGTGGGTGAGTCTTTAGTAGTGGATCAGGTATTTCGATCTTGCTTTGTTACTATCCATGGGTGTGACACCCGAGCTGACCTTATATTGCTTGACATGGTTGATTTCGACGTGATTTTTGGCATGGACTGGTTATCCTCTTGTCGTGCTGTTTTGGATTGCTTCTCTAAGACTCTTACCTTAGTCATTCCTAGTATTCCTCCGCTGGTATGTCAGGAATCTCTTAGTAGCACAACAGTAAGGGTAATCTCTTTTATTCGGGCTAGGAAACTAATGGCTAGCGGATGCTTATCATATTTGGCCTATGTGCATGATGTGAGTAGGGAGGTCCCTCTGGTTTTTCCAGTTCCTATTGTTTGTGATTTCTTAGATGTGTTTCTTACCAACTTGTCTGGCCTACCCCCAAAGCGTGATATTGATTTTCCAATTGAGCTTGAGCCTGGTACTGGACCTATTTCTATTTCTCCATCGGATGGCTCCTGCAGAGCTCAAGGAGCTCACTATTCAGCTTCAGGATCTCTTGGGTAAGGGATTTATCATACCAGTGTATCGCGTTGGGGCGCTCCTGTTCTTTTTGTAAAGAAGAATGATGATATAATGCTCATGTTCATTGACTATAGGCAGTTGAATAAGGTAACAATGAAGAATCGATATCCTCTACCTAGGATTGATGACCTATTTGACCAGCTACAGGGAGCCTCGATGTTCTCTAAGATTGATTTGAGTTCTGGTTACCACCAGTTGAGGATTAGGGCAGTGGACATTCCTAAGAATGCATTTAAGACTCGTTATGGGCATTATGAGTTCTTGGTGATGTCATTTGGATTGACTAATTCCCCTGCTACATTTATGGACTTGATGACGCACATATTCAGGACTTATCTTGATTCCTTCGTCATAGTCTTCATTGATGACATTTTGATATACTCGCGGAGTAGGATTGATCATGAGCAACATTTAAGAGTTGTGCTCCAGACTTTGAGAGATCATTGGCTTTATGCCAAGTTCTCAAAGTGCGAGTTTTGGCTTGAGTTTGTAGCATTCTTGGGCATGTGGTGTCCAAGGAGGTTATTGTGGTTGATCCAACAAAGATTGAGGCTATTAGTGATTGGGACATGCCCACTCCTGTTACTGAGGTTTGTAGCTTCGTCAGGTTAGCGAGTTACTATAGACGCTTGTTGAGGGATTTTCTACTATTGTATCCCATTTGGCTCAGATTGACTCGCCATGATGTTCCCTTTGTATGGTCAGAAGAGTGTGAGATGAGCTTTTGGAAGCTCAAAAAGTTGCATACTATCGCTATTTTATTGACTCTTCCAGTTGAGGGCCAGGGCTTCACAATTTATTGTGACGTATCCAACGTTAGTTTGGGTTGTGTATTGATGTAGTAGGTCTGGGTTATTGCTTATGCATCGAGGCAACTTAAGGTCCATGAGTGCAACTACCCCACCCATGACTTGGAGTTAGTGGCGGTAGTTTTCGCGCTTAAGATTTGGAGGCACTACTTGTATGGAGTTAGATGTGAGATCTATACTGATCACAGGAATCTTCAGTACATCATGAGCCAGAGAAACCTTAATTCGAGGCAGCGTCGTTGGATTGAGCTCCTGAAGGACTATGACCTCTCTATTCTCTGTCATCCAGGTAAGGAGAACGTGGTAGCGGATGCCTTGAGTCGTAAGGTATTAGTATGGGTAGTCTAGCCGTCTTATCTCATTAAGAGCGACCCTTGGCTTTGGACATTCAATTCTTAGCCAAAAGCATGGTTTGGTTGGATATCTCAGATTCTAGACGCGTCTTGGCCTACATGGGAGTTCAGTCTTCCTTACTTGAAAGGATTCGTGGTTGTCAGATTGAGGATGAGGACTTGGTGGCCTTTAGAGATCAAGTGTTAGTGGGTGATGGTGATCATGCTACCTTAGATCCTGATGGAGTGTTGCGATTCATCGGCCGCATAATATGTGTTTTGAGAGTTGGGGATTTAATACAGTTGATACTTTTTGAGGCCCATGAGTCTAGATACTCTATCCATCCGGGCACTACAAAAATGTATCGTGATTTGAGGCAGCATTACTGGTGGAGTTGCATGAGGAGAGATATTGCTGACTTTGTTTCCCGGTTCTTGTGTTGCTAGTAGGTAAGGGCCGAGCATTTGAGGCCTGGTGGTGAGTTTCAAAGATTACCCATTCTGGAGTCGAAGTGGGATTGCATTACTATGGATTTTGTGGCTGGCCTACTCCGGACTTGTAGAGTTGTTTATAGCATTTGGGTTATCGTTGATCGATTGATCAAGTCAACACATTTCCTACGTGTTGAGTCTTTATTTAGCATCGTGAGTTTGGCTCGTATCTACATTCGGGAGGTGGTTCTACTTCATGGAGTGCCGGTTTCTATTATATCATATCGGGGTTCTCAGTTCACGTCTAGATTTTAGAGGACCTTTCAGGATGAGTTGGGCACTCGGGTTGACCTTAGCACAACTTTCCACCCACAGACTGATGGTCAGTCGAAGCGAACTATTCAGGTTTTTGAGAACATGTTGTGGGCTTATGTTTTGGAGTTTTGTGGTCATTGGGACCAGTTCTTGCCTTTGGCGGAGTTTTTGTACAACATCAGCTACCATTCTAGCATTCAGATGGCCCGATAAGTCCTTGTATGGTAAGGGTTATCGCTCTCGGGCTGGTTTGAGTCTACAGAGCCTAGGCCGCGGGGTACGGATTTAATTCAGGAGGGTTTAGAGCATGTGAGAGTGATTCATGATAGACTAAGGACAACTCAGAGTAACCACCAGAGTTGTGCGGATCGGAGGCGTCAACCTTTGAGATTATCTGTTGGTTATAGGGTATTCCTCCAAGTGTCGCCCATGAAGGACGTGATGAGGTTTAGGAGGCGGGGCAAGCTTAGCCCCGAGTACATTGGGAATTTTAAATACTCCAGATAGTTGGGGAGGTTACTTATAAGTTGGCCCTACCTCCAACATTTTCAGCCATCCACCCAGTTTTCCATGTCTCGATGATACGTCGGTATATTCTTGATAAGTCCCATGTTCTCCAGTATGATGCAGTTGAGTTGGATGACCGTTTGACATTTGTAGAGGAGCCAGTTGCCATCCTAGCCAGAGATATGAGAACATTGCACTCGAGAGCCATTCCTGTTTTAAGGTCCATTGGAGGCATCGTCCATTCGAGGAGGCTACCTGGGAAATTGAGAAGGAGATGCGAGAGCAGTTTCCTGGCTTGTTTGAGACTTCAGGTACTTCTTCACTCTTACTTTCGCGGGACGAAAGTCCTTTTTAGTAGAGGATATTGTGATGACCCTCCTAGTTATTTCTTTGTTTTGCCTTTTGTGTGTCTTTTAGAGCGTTCCTATAGCGAGCCCAAGTCATTTATGACTTGCTGGGAATGACAGTTCGGTCACCTGGTCATTTGTTTGGTTATTGTGCGAGTTTTAGTGTTTTTGGAGCTTATGAACCTTGAACGATCATTTTCAATCAAAAGTTCAAGAATATGATATGGTAATCCAATTATGAAGATTCCATCACCTCCGGAAGGGTCATTATAGGCTAGTAGCATGGTCGGCACGACTGCTGAGATTTTCAACGTGAGTTGGTGCGATTGGGCGTTTTAACTTTAAGTTTAAGCCTAAGTTTGACTTTAGTCAACATTCTGAGAAACGCTCTCGGATGAGAATTCTGTCAGCATGGTTAGCTCCATAATGTTGACTTTGGTCTAGATTGACCCTTCTTTTGTGTTTTTAGGATTCTGAGATTATTCCAACCCTTTAATGGTTTTTGACTTAAAATGACGGTTAGGTGTGGGACCCAGTTTTTGTCAAGATGACCTTGGATGGAAATTTTGAATCACCATTGAGTTTGAAATATAGAATTTGATATGGTTGCATATGTCATTTGCATTCACGGGGTTCTGAACGAGTTCGGAGCACCCCACCGGAGTTTTTAAGTTTTAGAGAAATATTGTAGAAAAATCTGCACATTTTTGGAAATGTTTAAAACCTTTTAACTCTCCGATCTCTCAACCGAATTAGGTGATACGAAGTGCGAGAGCTTTGTATTTTTGGTGGATTTGGTGTAGAGTGTTCGGAATTTGTCGTGTCCATGTATTTCGAGGTAAATTCCGTGATTAACCTGACTGTTAGGCCCTTTCGAGCAACAATTTTTGGCTTTCTTGTTTTGGTCATATCTTTCTCATTTTAGCTCGATTTTGGGTGATTCAGAGTTCTACGTGTTGGGAATTATTGTGGCTACATTGTGGAGTGTTCAAAGAGGACTGGACACACATTTTGATTCTCGTAATTCCTAGTTTAGACTGTAGCATGTTTCTTTTAAGTTGATTAAAATAGGGGTTTCTTGCATGTTGGGGTTTTTCTGCATTTTGAGCCCCATATTGTGTTCCATTTTGGAACACAAGTTTGGGGTACTTTTTTTGTTCTCTTGGCAGAGTCAAATTCGAATAGGTCAGTGTGGGTCCCATAATTCTCGTTTTGACTCCAAAATGGACCCGTTTGTTTGTTGTGATTTTGGTGTCTAAACGACCGTACTAACGCTGTGACCCTATATTTGATAGAGTGATAGTGTTCAAGGGTCGTCCATAAAGTAAAATCTCCGGCAAAGTGTATTATAGCGCACGCGGTCGGCCGAATGGTAGGCTACAACTTCCTTTTTATTAGATTGAGTTTAATTGTGTAAAAGCATGTCGATTGGAATGAATTGGGGATGGGTACCAGTTTCCTACTTTACTTTGATTAAGTACCTTATGTTAGGATTGATTGGCCTTAGTTTGGTATAGTACCCTGTTAACCGGGTTAGTAGAGTTGCATGCTTATATGTTAAAATGATATTGTATGCTTGTATGTTGTGTGTTGTATGCTTTTGTTTATCCTTAATTTTGAGCATGATGTCCTTAGTCTAGGTTAGGCTAGTGTTGCCTTAAATTTATGACCCGTGTGGACTGGATAGCCTTGACTTCCTGACGACGTTGTTCAGATAACTTAGCTCCTTGTAGACTAGAGTAGCAGACTTGAGTCTGATAGTTTGAGCCTTAAATTAGGCGCTATCACTGCTTGTTGCACTTCTGTATCTTCTCCCTCTAAAATTTGCAATTCTGTGCGTTCTCGAAGGATCAGTGCATCACTAGAGGCGTAACATTGAGATAGTATAGGATCGAAGCCTTTTCTGTGATTTCTTAGAGTGGACGGCGTTCCACGATGGTTGTGGTTGGATTGGATCCTATTGGAGATATCATCACCCCCAGGATCGTTTTTTTTAGCTGGGCTGGGAGCATATCGTTGGTTGGGTAGACTCAGTGATTTCGACGATCGCCCTCGGGCCTCTCTTTCTAGCTGGGCTGGGTGTGTGTTGTTGGCTGGGTATCCC